>JAGVSQ010000203.1:0-48340 GCA_022683975.1 Rhyacophila evoluta
CATTAGCTGATCATTCAATAATGGAAGTTTCAATAGCTGTGCTCGATTGATTTCCGAAATTTCTTGATAGTACAGTTTATGATCCCCTGTATTAATAAATAATAGCTTAATTCCAGTATCTAAATCGAACCCATAATTCTCTGCAAGCAAATAATTTGCAAACGTGGATGTGTCCTGTTGATGTGATTCTGTTACCCACAAATAATTTAGAATTATAGATTTTTGCAATATTGTTATTAAACATACTTTCTTTCGTATTCATTGTGTGTAATATCTAAAAAGAATTAGATGTAAAGACGCAATACGAGCGCTGTCAGTATTTTTCGCTTATATCACGAACGTCAATATGCCGTTGGTTAGCAGTCAATGGGTCAATATTCACCATACGTATCTTATACAAAAATATTTATAATTCTACTGTAAGTCCAATCTGTCGTCATTGCATTTTTATTTCTGTGTATACTATTTTATGTATTTATCAAGAAAAAAATCAACTTAAAAAATCTCACATTTAAAACTTCCAATTTCATTCTTCATTGTCCTTTTTGTTATTTTCTTTTTTTCTCTTCAGGGATTTTACTTTTTATCTTATAAAATAAAAAATAACTAAAAATAAGGCAAATCTAGTATACTCGATTGAAAAAGTTGTTAGGCAAATTCGTTGATATTTTCGACGTAAAGTTAAATGGCACTTCACGTTTCAGGTGGGCAGACAGTGCTTTTCATTTTGAAGTATATTTATTCGCTGACGAGGCACGCTCGAGTTAATTGTATTAACGACACTTAAGCCCTTTGTAATTGTAAAATACTAGCAAAATCAATCGCTACTTAGCTTGAATTTCAAAGGCACACTTAAAAGTTTATCAAACGCAAAATAAGTGAATAAATCAAATAAAAGAAATAAACAGCACCGTTTGCCCCTTTTCACCTAAAATCTTTTTATTATTGGTTTATGACAAGTGCTGTGCTTAAACAATAAACTACTGCATATAATTTATATTTTATTTTAAAATAACTTTATTGAATTTTAATAGTGATAATATGATGAAAAACTGAATGAAAACAGGAATTACTCCAGAAAAAAGAGAATCAATTGTACTGCTATCTTGTTATATAAAATAAATACACATATTATATTTTCAATTTACCTGTAATGTACCGGAGAACCCTGCTTTTCTAGCCGTTTATTTTATTCCAAAGTGTAAAAGTAAGCTACCTGTCTGATGACGTTACGGTGGGCAACAGGTTGTATTTAATGAAATTGCCTTGACCATTGACATTTTTCGCCTGAGTGAAAATGAGTTTAGATCATAGGTTCTCAAAGTATCTAATATCGTCCGTTTGTGGGCGCTACGGCTGTCTAGGGAGGCGATAGTGTGTTCAAAAGCATTTGGGGAGTGAGGGGGGGGGGGGTCAGGCATTTGATCGGCTTTAGATTTTTATAGAAGACATTTATAATTACATTACGTAAGCTAAAACATGAGAATGAGGTGGTGAGCAATTTTCAGTATTTTTTTAAAGGGAGCAGTAGTTCATAAAGATTGGCAACCTATGGTTTAGATGGATGTTGTTTTCTAAATTTCTGAATAGATAAATAATATATCTTTAATGTTGTATCATATTATGACTGACCCTTTCGGTTGATACTGTTTTTTTCATCCGTAAATTGCATATTTAATTTAATTTTATAAATTCAAAAAACAATCTTTTGTTATTTTTTATATGATGTATTTTAAATAAAAGTATTTGTGTATCAAATTTTGAAATCCCTGAATTTCTATTTTTTAATATCTTAAACACGATAAATACATATGTAAATGGAATGATTTGAACAACAGAAATTTAATTTTCAATAAATGACGGTGAAACAAAAATCAAGAAAATCTTCTCTAGTTATTTTTCAGATCAGTTTACGGTAATATCAATAAAAGAAGAATCTTGGTATATACATTTATACTCTAAAATTATTGTCACATAAATAAGTATATATTTTTAAAATAAAAATAATGGAATAACACCAGAAATAAAACATGGATCTCCGCAGTGTGAAGATTTACTTTAGAGATTGTTTTTAATGAGAATTTGTTGTCGATTTGTTGATTGGGGTTAATTTTTTTTTGTTTATTTTAAATTCATAGCAGATGGGGGAATTGAACCCGTAATATCCGGCACCGAAACATGTCCGCTTACGTTTTAATATCCGGGACTATTATCATATTCTAGCTTTTTAAAAATCGCAGTATCATTTTGTCATGATACGTTAACATAGACATTTAGAAACAACTAAAATGTTGCTGTAGCAAATAATAATATGCGTATGTTTAAAATTCTTGGTTCAAATGATTAAAACCGGCCAATTTATTTAAAAGCTCTCAATTTGTGTATTTATGTTGCAACGAGTGATGCTAAAATTAGCCATTGAATTTTCGTAAATGACCGATGTACGACTAACGTATTAAAAATTGAACGATATGATACACCCGTCAATAGAAAATTATAAAAATAGATTTTATTCAACGCAGAAGCCATGACCTTAATTATTCTACTGGGGAAACATGTCTCGAGGGTAAATTATCGAAAAATCGCACGATGAAAAAAGCTCGCCTAATCGATAGTCCGTACATAGTACAAAGAGGAAATTTTCGACTGTACATATCCGCTTTAGTTCCCCACTGAGGGAATGGATTTTATTAATGCGCCCCCGTGGCGTCGCGACGGCTACCCACACTACGTGTTACATTTTCTGTCTAAGTTACAAGTTCCACCACTTTCTTTCTTGTAACACGTTCGAATATACTCGAATCTCCATTGTAATGTTTTTACCGCAACGGAATGTTAACCGTTTATTAATTTTCTTTCGCGAACAAATTTCCCTTTTCAAAGGCCGTTAAAAGTTTAACCCAACAGGAAACTTTTGTATATGAGTGATTTTAATATATACATTATGACCAATAATTATTCTTAAATATTTTTAAATTACTATCTGAGTTCAGAATACTCAATTAAACATAAATAATTTTATTAATTGGCAATTATTAAAAAAAAGTTTGTTTTATGTATCTGTTCTACATGTCTTGTCATAAAAGAAAAGTCATTTTAAATTCACAAGCGACAGGTGTATTGCTAGTCAGGATGCTGTGACAAACAGTCTTAAGATTAAGCTCTATTCTGAATATTTTTTTATGTCGAGATTGTGGATATTGAGTCCATTGGTTGAAAAAAGGTTTATCGTTACCTTACGTTTGCTGTCTACAAAAGAATTACGTTACGTTAGTTTGGATATATCTTCATAATTTTAGCAATGTCTATGTAATGTTATAACTTGTTGATATAAATCCACTTTTGCTTATAGATATATGGCTAAAAAGTAAAAATCTACGTCATTATATATATTATGGAGATATGTTCCAATTCGTAAAAACTGTTGAGCCTATATTTCGGATCCAAATATATATTATATTACACGAAAAAGGTATGATTTTAAATCGCGACTTATATATCATTTAACGATTGTATGATTCAATTGAAGTTTTTTCAGCAGTTGATTGTTTTTTTTAGGAAAATGGCCTTCAAAAGCGATATGTTCAATTTACATTGCATCAAAGTTGCTGGTTTACGTTTTTGATAATACAGATGTATACAAATAATTTTTTATCGAAAAATTTGTCGAAACAAATTGTGATTATTACATTCTCTCAGCTTCTCAAAGTATGTACTGGACTAAGAAACTATTTCTATGTTACATTCTAACGTAAATAGTTACACAAAGAGATGTCTTATAATGTAGATACTACTGACGTAACTAAACGTAAACCTAAACTCGTGACTGTGGAGTCATTCTGTTGTCATGGGCTTCTTAAATTTCATCATAGGATAAGTTTTCCTAAACAGTACCTACTCGTCCACTAACGAGAGAGCTCTCAAAATGTTGTTCTAGAATTTCTCATCGTCGTCTCAGTGGCGTGCGGTTATTTGAAACTATTTCTGGGAAACTAAACTAGAGAGTCCTTTGTTTGAGGGGTGATCTGATTATACATTTGTCCAAACTTCGTACCTGTACAAGTGTATGCCGCTACATGGAAAAGTCTCGGGCTTTAAGCAAGGGCACGTAGGCCAGTGGTAAACAATCGTTAAAATATTATTAAGTAATTTTATCAAACTAATTAATTTTTTGTGAGGTAAAAAAAATATTAGGGATATCAAAAGACACGCAGAATAATACATATCTAGCTAAGGTATAGACATGTATAACCTTCTGCATAGTGACAAGGTTTTAAGTTAAGAATATTGTATATACATGTAATAAAACGACACTCGGTTCATTCCCGACAGTCATTATCCGAAACGTTATTAAACAATCTTGCAATGTAGAATTTGTGATAAAATAATTTAATAAAACATCGAAATAAACGCTATCAAAACGCCATTGTTCGTTTAAAATCACCATTAAAAACTATTGTAATTTATCTATGAGTATCGAGAAAAATTGATAATATAGAGTAACATATAATTTTCACATATATTGATTTAAATGTAAAAATCACTTTTTTCTATTTTATTTAATTATTTACATGCTAATTTTAGAGCGATTTTTCAATACTGAAATGTTACTAATCATTGATATCGATGCATGGTAGTCATATGTTTGTTTCATTTAGGAGAGATTATATTTAGATAATTAAATAAATATGGATCATTTGTTTGAGTCGGTTTTGTAAATGTTTCTCAAGTGAATTGTTTGTAAGTATTTTACGGGTTACGATAGATAACTAATAACTAATATTAATACGCGTGAAGTTACACAGAATGTTTAACAAGTTCCTAACCGTGCTAACTTAATGATTAGTTTTAGAACTAATAAACTATGGTTGTACTTTATCTACGTATTTGTCAATAGCAATATGGTGAAAATCTAATAATTTACAGTGCTTAAAAATATTATTTACTAAAAAGCCCTGCGTATAACGGATGCAAACGTCGAGATGGTATAACATTCTACATGTTCCTATTTTATAAAATGTATTTTTCGTCTTTGGGAGTTCCTTATATTGCTTTTACATGCTAGATTACTCGCATCAGCTTTCCGTTTTAGATGCGCTTGGCTTGATAAATATATATTATCATGTTTCTAACAAGACTTCTATCGGTAAAGTACAAACTTTGCTGTATTAGAGATAAAGTTTTGATATCCGATCGTAAACATGAGTGATCTGAAAATGATAAGGCTGGAAGTATTGCCTATACATATACGTATGAAGTGTGTTCATTTTGATGTAAAATGCTAAAGAATAAAAATGCCTTACCATTTTTTCAACTTTTGTATGTAAATGATATTAATTAAGAAATCACTTTTTTACCACGTCCGTTCCGAAAGTGAAACATACTTATCACCATATTTACTCAAAAAATGTCTACATGGATCGTCACAAAGTGATGATTTATCTTTGCATTTTTAACGAGAGCTAATTTTCATCCAATGGGTCAACCATCGGCTACCAATCCTGCACCTTTGAACATAAAAAAACTTATTAGCTGCGGAATTTGAATCTATATCCTAGAATCGAAGAACGTACGTTTATTTTTCGGCAACTGGGCTTATCATAATCAACGTTGAAATATACAAATATTTAATAAAAATTATTATAATATAAATATATTTTATACATACTTAGGTATTACTCTATTGTGACAGATGGGTAATTATTAAAATAACTCACACGGCGTATGATTAAGTTAGTTACAGGTGATTTGGAACTTTTACGCTGAAATTATTATTCACTTATTTACTATATTTAATACTAAACTATGTGTATGTGAAACGTTTTAAAAATGCTAAATTCTCAAATTTAAACAGTTTGCTTTTGTATTTATCAAATTTTGGAAATTTTATGTGTCAAAAATCAAACAAGTCAAGGTTAAACAAAATATTACTATCAGAATACAATAAAACATAGTAGTGAAACCGAATCCAGAATCAGTAGTTAGAATATATGTACAATATTTATTAAGCAGTCAGGGTGAAAGTCAGGGCCTATGCGGTAATTTATTATATTTCGTAATAAATATTGTCAAAATATTTTTTAACTTCATTTGTCTATGTACAGAAATGCTATTATATTTGAAGTAACACAAAAAATAAGACCGTCGGGGTATTATTATGCCATTTTTCTTTTGGAGACATTCTCATGTCTGGGATTAACAATTGGGTCAACAGGGTAGGATACCAATGTCATATTTTCCTTTGGCTGTCCGCCAAAACTTCCGAATACATTGTACCCTTGAACATGGATGCTGTAACCATTGCGAAAACATTGGAATTCTGCCAGAGCAATGCAGCAGAAGGTAGACGAAAAACGTGATAAGTGATATACGTTTTACTTACTGATTCCGCTAAGTATTTCATAATTCAATCAACATTTCGTATATGTGTCATATTAGTTAATATTTTTGACTGATGATGCTTGATGGAAATTGATCTTAAATAACAAACTATTTAAAACTGGTAAACTTCCATATGTGTTTAATATTAATTAAATTTACACGTGTTCTTACAAAATATCTACAGTATCCTAATTGATGAAATATACCTTAATTCCAAATAATATTTTGGAAAAGTATGTCTAAAAAACTTTGTTGTCTGTATTAAACTTCACTAAATCTTGTGTATGACTAATCCCAGTGGCCGAAAGGTTAGTGTGTGCGGTTTGGAGTCGGGTTTCATTCTCACAGCTGCCAGATTAAAAAAGTCCAAGGACGCAAAACCAAGTTGAGCAATTGGCTGACTATATATTCTCGTTAAATATCTATCAAAGCAAGTCTTGACTATGCGGAGATCCATATACTCTTTCAGAGCGGACATGGTAGGAAAAATGGCGATATCGTATAATAGCGACTAAAGAATTGTCATTAGTCTCGGGTAAAGCCATGTATGTGTAGCAACGTAACGGGTGGCATAAGCAGCGAAATCAAAATAAAGTTTGAACCACTAAAATTACAATCGAATCTTATTAAAGAAAAATCATTCAAGGGGCAGCATTTCGAAGACTTGCATCACATTGGGAAAATCTACCACACGGACCTGTTTGATAGGATGTACAATATGTAAGAATTTCAATGTATAAAAATATGTTTACCTGCATTATGTTTTGAATATTTATACGCTATCGTCTTGATTTAATGAGGTTGTTTACTTTTTTCAACATCATTATCAAATATATTGAAATGTTGACTAAGAGTCTGTTTCTTTATCAATATTATATTTTAAAATATCATTATTTGTTTAAAATATGAATGAAACGATACAATATTTCGTCTTAAAAAACTGGTATCGTGGCCGGCATCGTCAAGTGAAATTGAATCTATATGTATCGCTGAATGAAACTGAATGCATGATATTTATGACGACTTGATGACACCGGCTGTCGGAAAATGAAAATTAAATTCTGAGGTTTATGACAAGTTAATGACAATAATGTTCACTTGCCAAATGTGTGTTCGAATATTTTCTTTATTCTATCGTAGAGACATTCATAATATACATTTAATTAATATGATACAGATATTGAACGCAGAATTCAAACGTATTGGATCCAACTGATTGGTAGATCTATACAAGAGTAAAATAATAATACGAAGGTAAAGATCGGATTATATATCCTGCCCAAGACTGTCATACAAACAACTTAATAAATCAACTCAGATAATAAGCATTAATTTATCTAGTTTGCTCTTTATTATTCCCATGAGAAAATATAGTTGGCTTAATATATCTATTCGTATTTATTTCTGACTAATAATGTAGTTTTATGCTGTATAGTTTTATATAATGTAGTAAACAATAAATATATATCCTCGGTAGCAAAGAAGTTGGCCTGCACGTTTTATGGGTTAGATTAACAATGTGGCTGATTTAAAAAAATCCAAAAATACAGGACTGGATGCCGGTTGAGTTGAGATATTGTTTGATAAACATTATTGTGAACAAATATTTTTTCAAGACATGTTTTCACATTGCGGAGATACTCCATTCTCGAAGTGGATATCTTCGCACTGTGTACATCCATATGCTCCACTTTTGCAACGAAAACAGTATTCAATTATTATGAAATTATATCTGAATAATAGACACACAGAGTTTTGTATATTATTTTCAGTTTAAATGACTAAATATTTTTGACCGCCTTTTTTAGACATTCAGTTACTGTATGTAGTTGTTACTTTAATCATTATTACTATTATACACATAACGTATGAATTATTCATTTTTTACGGATGTCAATTCTATTTCATTCCATTAGTAAAATAAATTTATCTCTATAAAGCTATGGTGAGTATATTTTCATGATATTGTAAAAAAATTGTTAAATATGTAATATTTTTTATAAATTTTACGATATGTTATTGTGTCCAATTCCACTCTAATACAGAGTACTTCAACTCTGCAATTATATCCGTTTTATGACTGTGCTAGGAAACGAAAATAAAATATCATAAGCTTTTATCATCGCACTTACATAAAAGCTTTACTCGTAGCAACATTAAAACAAACAAAAATGGTAGACGAATGAAATTTGTGGCCATGAAAACACGCTGGAAAACCATGAAACCAGTTCAAGGTTCTACATATTGATACGTTTAATAGCCATGTCAATAATTTGAATTGATGATCATTTATTTTTCACTTACTGCTGCGACAAAACAGTTTCAAAATACAAGTCCTTTTCGTCATATCTAATGTATCATTTATATATTTGAATATTTATTTTTAATTTCTGACGATTGATTATCTGTCCGAATAATTTAACCAAACATTATTTTGATCTGTGAGTTTCAGTGGTATACATATAAGTTAAAATTGATAGTACCAATGATGAAAATATTTTTTTAGGTGTATGTTTTGTGGGATCGAGTTTTTTTAATATAAATAAATAAAATATACACGAGTGAATGTAAATCTATAAATATAATTTTTAGAATTAACGAATTTGACAAGACATATTTCTACATTTGCACGTGAATATTTACAGTATTGGCAAACTACAACGCTTCTAGTCTAGCCTATTCACAAAAATGTATAAAAATATTAAAAAGGAATAATCGTATTTTATAAAAGAGCCTCGAGATTCAAATGCACACTTCCCACTGAATATATGAAAGGATCTAAGATAGCCACATATAAGAATATTTAAGATCGAGGTCTATGAATAGCTCTACTACTCTCTGAAGCTGTGCGAGGATGCCAGCGCAGGTCAGTTTATTGAAATTGAGAGACTTTGCTGGTGGTCACGTGCACCGCATGACTGAATTCAAACGATCTATGACCATGAACAAAGTAATGTCCAGCAATATTTTAGGATAAAAAAATAAATTGGAATTTAAAAAGTTACATGGATATGGATGGACGGAGGCAGCTATTGCTGGAAGCTAGAGCCCATGCAGGGTTACTATGACTTTGATAAGGATGATGTTGTATAATAATATATCATCTTGAAGACATGACATCTTGATAGCATGCTCAAATATTATCACGCTGATTTATTTTTGTAAAATGTAAATACACGTTTCATATTCACACGCGCACTGCAGTCAGAACAGCGTTCAGCAGATTTCAGAGATATATAATTTTTATGGGAAAAGTTTTAAAAAAATAAAAAATATTATACTCTCATACTGATTACAGACTGGAATTCTAAAAACTACTGGCTAAAATAAAAAAGTCAACCGTGAATTTCGAAATCGAGATTTGAATGTAAGTATAAAGGCCTTTATCCAGCAGTCAATCAATCAAAGACCGCCGATAAAAATTACTAGATGAAAATTATTGTGTGCCCCCAGTAGCTAAGAGGTATGCTGACCTACTTCGGTGCCGGATCTTGTAAGTTTAAATGCACAGCTGCTATGATTTTTTAAAAATTATATATGCACCACTGGATAGACAGTAGGTTAATCAATCAAGTAACAGCCTATTATGGTGAAGAAGTCCACGTCTTCACATTGCTGAGATTCGTATATTCAAGTTTTGTGGCGGATATGGTTAAAAAAGAAAAATTATATACAAAATAACTTGTCAAATAAAAATATTACAAGTATTTCATTTAATTAAAGAGATAAAATTGTTCAAATTAGTCTCGATTTTATTTTATCAATAAGAAATATAATAAATGAGTACGACAGAAAGAAAGGCGTCATATGAACATAAATTTGATATCTTTGCACATAAAAGTGATATCACAAAATTACCTCTTCTATCGTGACATGGTCACCTTGACTTTATCAGAAGCGAAATAAATTCTACAAATTATCGGCGCAGCACAAAGGTTTCTTTACCTTTTTCTTCGTTCTTATTTAATTTAATATCATGGTATGTTTTTCTAGACTGCGCAATGTTTTGCTAAATAAAACTGATGTAGTGCTGTTATTATTTCTTGTATTTTGGTGCGAGGCACAAAGTTAGATGAGCAGGCACGGCCAAAAGGAAGAAAGTAATGTGATAAAAGAGGTTTTATTCGGACGAACGTGATATTCGCGGAAGCCCCAAAGGAAGGCTCTTTCACCTGGTGACGTCAATGCCAAAAATGTAAAAACCAAAATGAAGATAATTTTGTAAAAGGAAGATATAACCAGTCAACACACTATTTACCGTGTAATATTAAAAATAAAATGAACAAAAAAAACACAATAAGAAATAAAATTTAATAATTAGATAATTAAGAATGAGGTATCTAAATATATATTATAATTAATATTGTAATACAATTGTCTACAAAATGGAAATGAGGAAAGCGGAATTTTGCGTTTTAGTTTATGTAAAAAAAATAAAATTTAGTGAAGAAGGAATTCTAAAGATGGTTGGAAAATCCAAATTAGCGTTGGAATGAGGTGGCATGTAAATGTTTCTTACCAACTCATTGCAACATTGGAAAATAGTGTGGTATGATGAGCAATATTGATGTATAAAAGTTATCTGTACTCTTGGTTCAGATACTACAATTTTTCTAGATATGACATATTGTCGCTTTAGGATTGGTTTATCGAATATCCTCGGAATATACTGATTTTAAAACAGACCATATTTTCAATTATTTAGATACTTTAGCTTGGAAAATATTATATACTGTAATATTATTCTCCTATAATACAGCAATCAAATGCAAAACAAGGCTGACATATCTTCATACATTTAGCAATATGTATTTAAATGACATTTATTTTATATTATATCTTTAAATGCTTTAATTTGTTTCTAACATTTTAAAACAGAGATTCACAACACAGGTCTGTGGACGACGCGTGACTTTAAAGGCTCACTGCAGTGTAAAAAGTTTATTATTCATTTTAGGTGACTTATGATTTTTTCTTTTTGATTAAACTAATTCATAAATTATTTTCATGTTGATTGTGTTATATGTCATATAATACAATCAACATGAAAATATCAACATATCTCATATGGTTTATATTCTGAATAAAACAAAATATGTTGTATTACATCATATATATATTATATCTTAACTGTAGATAAATAATTTCTGAATTGGTTTAAATTTTTTTATTAGAAATACGCAAATATCCCTAAGTGCATTTTTGTATATTAACTCAATTAGTAAATACGGAACGTATAATGTATACTTGTAAAGCTGAAATAATCGTAAGATATAGCAAAAATAACTTAGCGCGTTCCAATTTCAAATAATATTTTCCCCCGAGGCGACTTTTCCGGACTTCTACGTTTTCCGCGGGTGCGAAGAGGCAACTTCCGGCGGCAAGTGTGAGCGAACAAAATGCCAAGTCCGTCCCCATATCAGTCGAGGACCGACACTCAATGCGGTCAGACGTGCCCCGTTACTAAGTGAAACATATTCCATTCATAATAATTCGCACGTGCGTGAACATTAATATTAATGCATTTATTAGCTTTCGCCATGGCAACTGTTATAGTCATAATGTTATAAAATACGTAAATACACTACTGATAAGAGTAAAGCTTCCCTTGTATATAAAAAAGTCATTAATTTTCGGAGAAAGTGCTTGTTTTTTCTCAGGCGAAAAGGAATTCACAAAATTAATGCTGTCTCGGCGATAAAAAGTTTTGTTTATTACTTTTTTGAAAAAAAACAGCATTTTTAAAAATCGTAATCAAATAAAAAAAATAATTAATAAAGGAACTTGACAAAGATCAGACTAAAATTTGTTGATGAAAAATTCTAAGGAAAAATCATTAAAAAAAATACGCACGAAAATCAGTTATTATCTATACATCGATATATTATCAGCTTGTTATCAATATTTATTTTATTATTGTAATATTAATGAATATGATATTTTGACTGTATATTTGTAAATGATATAATTCATTGTTTTATGTATCAGATGATTGTATGCATAACAAATAATGACATTAAGAATATATATTTTTAATCATGTGGCCATGAGAATTTCTTGATAATATGAACTGTATATTTTGGACTTATTTTGAGTGTTTATTTGACATTAATTGAAATTTTGTGTTAATATCATTAGTGTTAATACATTTTGAAGACACAATGCCCACAAAGACTCGAATCGATACGAGAAAGTCGGACGCAGCCGGCCGATGCTACAATTTCTGCACACTGCAGTTGTCGGGAGTTCAAATTCCTAACGACATTTATAACTAACGGCTTCACCAGTAAGTATTTTTATGCTTCATTTTTTATTTATCCATCTGTTTGTCGATTAAAGTTGTGACTCATGATAGAGTGCACGATAGATTCATGTCAAACTCGGTTCCAGAATGTTTGCATACAGCAATATTTTTTTTACTGGAATGAATATTTTTCTATCAATATACAATGTAATTAAAAATTATATACTATGTTACTTTTAAAAACGGTTATACAATTGGTTGTTCTGAAAGAAAACTTATAAGTTGACAGTGTATTATGAAAAATAGTTTCCGTTCGCCAAGCCAGATTCAATGTTTTATGAAAAAAACATCGCTGAAAATTCACTGAAAAATGTGTGATATATAAATATATTTCAATTGTGTTTTCCGAATAAAATGAAATCAAAAAAAAAAATTTAACTAAATAATTTCCTAATATTACTCTTATTGGATTCACTGTCAAATGCAGAAAAAATCATATGATTTGATTTCATATTTTATTATCATTCAAAACTGTATGTTTAATGTAAATTATTTTCCAATAAACGTTGGTATCTGTGTATGGAGCATGAGAATTATTTATGTTTTGTCATATTGACGAAATAGCTTTCAACGGAAGTATTATAAATTAAGGTATTTATGAATTGTAATTTGAGGTGATGACTTCTTATTATTTGAAAAAAAAATCTATTATCGGCTATTTTTATGTCACTTATACTTTATAACGTAGAGAGAAAATGTTGAGCAAATATTTTTTCACAGTTATTTGAAAGTAGAGAATAATGTAACTGACGTCAAATAAAACAGAAAGTATTACTACTGCTATAAGATAATGTAAAATATTATTAAAATAAAAAATGCGATGTAAAATATAATTAATTACCATTCACAAAGAGTAATAATATTTAATGTCAATATTTTCGAGGAAAATTGCTCGCTATGTTGTAATTTACAAAATTGCTTCTCGCGAACTTAATTTGTTAATAATCAATATCTTGGCTGATCCGCAGCTGTGTCAATGTCGATGTTGTTACGAAATTAGTATTGTTCTTAATCAGTGATAAATCTTTCCTCTCGAGCGAAAACAATGGTAAATAAATATTTGTCTTGTTATTGTATGTATGTATAATATAACATATGAGATGATCAAGAATACTATGGGTAATATAATTAACGGGATGTATCTATTATAAACAGAACCGACTTGGGCTTATATAGGGCCCTAAAACATTTAAAAAAAAATTGATAATCTGAATATTGATATCTTGACAATGATTATAATTTTTAAAATATCAACATTGAATACACATTTAAATGTTGTATACTCCACAGAAAGCCACATTAAAAAAAAACAATATAAATAATTATATCTCTCATTTTGCTTTTATAAACATTATGTAATCAATTTCCATCAAGCACCATCACTCAAAAATATGAATTATTCATTAGTTACTAAGAATGATAAAATGACGAAAAATATGATCTTCTGAGGACAGTTCTTCCGTCCGGAGCCCGAAAATTTATGTGTAAGCCCGTCTTGGGTTTATAGAGTTGTTATATTATATAACAAGAAAATAAGGTAAAAGATATTTTTGAAAGTAAAACGAAATTGTCGATAAATTATTGCTACTACTGATTTTTATCTCAAACAGCAATTGTTCAGATAAATTATGATAATTTAGTGGTATTTTAAATTCAAGCGCTATTAAGCAAACTGTTCCGAAGGTATAACTGACATAGTAAATTCTATTATACCGAAGAATTATTCCTTATTATATTTTTAGATGTGTTAGTTTATACGCATAACCGTTTGTTCTGTTTAATCTAATGTGATAAGTAATTCTTAAATGTTACATTACTTTTCATATTTCAACCAAAAGTTAATGGCACAAATGTACATTTTTTTAATGTAATAGGAATGTAATTCAAGCCGGAACGTAGTTTTAAATGAATGTTAATTTTATTAAAACATAACAATTTTATACTGTCGGTTCCAAGTTAAAATTACAGTTTTTCGTTTAGTATTTAAAAAAATCCGCGATTTCTATAAAAATATAGTTTCGTAGATTATATTTTATTAGTATTTCACTTTTGTCCCCGGTGGCATAGTTGGTAACGTGCGGGCCTAGCAATCCGGGGAATGTGGGTTCGATTCCCCATCTGTCGGATTTTAAAAATTCGAAAAATGCAGAACAGATTCCCATTGGGTTGAGCCATTGTCTAACAAACAACTCTCATGAAAATAATACGATAAGACGTCTTCATACTGCGGATATACATGTACTCCACTTTCGGAGTGGATATCTTCACACTGTGTAGATCCAAATGTTCCATTTTCGGAGCCGGCATAAAGATATTTGTAGCCAAGTCAACTTTTCAACCACAAATGATCGCAATAAGAATCGAATAATGATATTACTTTTTAAATATCCATTATGTTAGGCTTTATACTCTATTAAATAATCCTGAGTAAGTCGGACTATTATTTTATTCAAGCGATATCCTGATTATTTATGTTTGTTTTCATACCCATCTAACTTATGTCTTTGTTTTCATCGCTGGAAAAACAGATTTCTCTCTGAAAATATTCTATGCGTGGCGGAATACAGGTATATTTTATTCGCGTGGGCGAAAACGGATATTAACTTACCACTTTAGTTGAGATATTTACTTCATACATTACAATATGCGGTGTACAGCCACACTTTATGTCTCTTCAAACTGCTTAAACTTTCTCGAAAACTATTTTATTTATTATTTCATCGTGTTAAATTATTAATACTTATCTAATTAAGTGTTGTGTACATGTTTAAATGTAGCATGTTATTTTATAGGAAACACTCAACAAACTAAAAAGTTTTTAATTAAAACTATCGATTGATTTTGTGAACTTTTATAAACAAAATTTAAATAATTTTGACTTGTTTTATCATCTGTGAGACAATTAGATTGTTATAATTTGATAGATATATTCTTTTGACATATTTGTTAAAAATATAGAGCACATAGATCTTCAAAATTCTTAGAATATTTTTTTTTTACAAGTTGCCTTTCAGTGGATTGTTTAATTTAGTGGGTATTCAGTCCGCATCTTTGATTAAAAATACATAAAAAAATAGACGCTTGACGAAAACTGAGAATTCTTAACGTACATCGTTGTCCAAAAAGATTCATCATTATGAATAAAGTGCTGATTACAAATAATACGACATAGTTTTTTTTTAAATCTTGCAAAAGCTGATAGATGTGAGCCCGTTGCCGACGGTTCAAAACATGCGCGCTTATCAATTCTGCTAATCATCTGCAAAATAAGATAAATATTTCACTGTAATGTGGTATGAAAATATGACATATATATATTTCTCTAGTAAGAAATTCCCTATTTCGCGAATATGAATTTATTGCTTATTCTATTACACTCCAGTGTAAAATATATAAAGTAAAATTGTGTTTTCATTTTGGTTATGTTTATTAAATGATCAAAATTTACGGAAAATAATAAATTTACTTATTATTTTAGACAGCTTTAAAAGCCCGATTTATCTAAAACCTTCGAACAGGCGTCGTCTCTAGATTTTATTGGAAACAAATATGTCACGATTAAGATGAAATATATTTACACATTACTTACGTAACTTGGGGAAGAATCATATATAACAACATTTAAAGTTAGGAATGAAAAAAAGTAATAAAATATTCAGAATTCAGTTTATATTGCACAAAAATCTAGTTTTATTCGAAAGTAGATAAAACATGCAATCAGATGTATGCGATTATTTTACTGTTTTACGATAACAAGACACAAGTGCTTTAGTTGGCAAAACTGAAATATTAATGTTTATACTAAACAAAACAGATGTATTTTGTGTTATAAATGATCAGTGAGTTATGCATTTGACTTTTTTATTTTAGGATTGCGTGATAACGTATATGCACACGCTTTTACCATTTCTCACGGACTTTTTGCAGTACTAATAACACACAACAAATATTGTTCTACACTATTTATTTATACAAGTGGCATGTTATGTGTCACACATTTCAGAAAACATTACAATTCTTTATATGAATATTTATACTGCTACTAACATGTCTATCGTCCTAGAAAAGTGACCTAATTAATAAATGAATCAATTATTGTGCGTTGGATTAACCGCTTTATAAAATAAAATTTAGTATACTATTCTTATTTTATATTTTCTCTAATATATTGTCATTAAGACGGCAAGAGATGGAGATGATTTATTTAATTGTAAGTAATGTTGAGTACATAGGCGTCAATTTTATTAGTCTAATTTGTTTATAAAAAATCAGGAAGCAGAAAAAATGTAAGACTTTGATGCCTAGAATATGTTTTATTCTTGAGACTTAAAATTGTCAGGCTGTTGAAATCC
Source organism: Rhyacophila evoluta (assembly GCA_022683975.1). Taxonomy (NCBI): domain Eukaryota; kingdom Metazoa; phylum Arthropoda; class Insecta; order Trichoptera; family Rhyacophilidae; genus Rhyacophila; species Rhyacophila evoluta. Next base: position 17,038 of record JAGVSQ010000203.1, read on the forward strand.
TTTGCAGTTCAGATCAGAAGTAGATATTGACCGTCGGCAGGTTAAAACGTCAGACGAGTGTCATTCGGATGACTACTTGAGATATCGGATCATAGTGAATTATAATGTTTATTTATAAAAGTTTCAACGAGTCGAGATATTTAATTATTTTCAGAAATAAGGTTTTTAAGAATGTATGCAATATATTATCATAATAACGTTTCAACTGAAATACGAATCGTAAAGTTACTTTTATTATCTAAGTATAAGTTTTAGTCATTAACTATTTTTTGCATCAACACAAATTCGATACGTTTGGTAGTTTAGTCATCGCATTAAGGCTAGTCGTTACAAATAAAAATGTAGGGTTATGGGACAGTGAAAACTTGACACACTCTCGCCAAAGTTTATTGTTTCTAGACAACAAGCTATAAAGTTTAAACTATAATAAAAGAAGCACGAAGTTCCCAAAGGGCAGGCGAACCTTTCTCTTTGTGCTTAGTTACTTTGCCGTGGAAGCTTTAAGCTCGCGCAGAGAGCTTTAGGATTTTGAGGCGCCATATTGAAATGAATACCGACGGTGACCCTTTTCCGAAAATAAAGGCTTTCATGATTTATAAAATAGTATCATTTTATTATGTCGCTCGCGAGCCTGTGCTGTTGAACATACTATTTGTTTTGCGAAATGATTTTTTCCCCAAATATTTACCAACATTTTTTTTCGCTACTCAGCATTCACACACTGTGCTACTTTATTATTTTGTTAAACCTTTTTTATTTTTCCTCACGCAGGCTTTGTTTTTGCAGAGAAATAATTTTTAACTAAAATTATTGATATGATTTGGATTATTTTATTTGTTATTATAATGCGAGTTTGTACATTTTTTCATCGAAAATAAACGAAAAGAATTGTGTGAAAAAAATACTTTTCAAATCGTACTTTAATTAAATTCCTGCATAGTAAATAATATGCTCACATTATTATATAAATTATCAAAATAAATGCTTTTCTATACTTATATATATTTTTGACGAATTTTCAACTGTTATACTTATAATTTGTATAATTTTTTTATTATATTTATTGTTCGATTACTATAGAATAAAAATTTCCTCAAGATACATACTCTATATCAGTTCATCATCATTTCAAATGTTTGCCTCATTAACTGATCTATCTTGATGTTAAATGGCAAACACTTTTTTGTACGTAATGTTAAGAATGCCTACTTCGCATCCATACAAGACGAATACGAATATATTGTAACATTGCAACTAAATATCACACACAGCTATGTGTATATACGTCTTCGCATTATGAAGACCTTTATACTCCATTAATTTAGAGGTGACAATTTTGTGATATGTACTAACTCATTGGATACGTCAAAAGAAACTCAAAACAGTAAAATTTTAAATATACTGAAAATTCATGCTTTTTAGATCCTTGAAAAATTACGTACTCTACAGAGAAACGGTCTCAATTAGTTGTTGTGGCATATGTACTAATACGGGATTGCCTTTCAAAGCCACACGAGAATCTAATTAAAATCTTATACCATGTCACAAAGTGGGTCGCAGATGTCAACGAGAATGCAGTCATGCTCTATAAAATGCAATTATTGCTGCAATGAGATTGATTTATTACCCAAGATTATTTAACCGAAGTTCAAATAGTTTATTAGTTCTACATACTTAATTGATGTATCGATTCATAGTAGTACAAATTTATGATTTACCATTAATTCTATTTTGATTGAGTACATCTCACTATAAGTTGCAAATTATAACATTTAGATATATTTTACCACTTTTACTACGAAGATGAGATATACGAATCTCCAAAATAGATACGAAGATTTAATTTACGACTATTAATTGCTAGCCGATCGATTAAATCATTGGTACTTCACTTGTCAATTTTTAGATTTGTATTTTTTTATTTATTTATGAATTAGAACCCGTGACAATATATTTAGATGGAACAAGCATATTATAGTGACTTTGTCGGCGTCTTCTTATTGCCTTATCGATGTGCAATGTCTGCCGTGGACTGGAGGCCATCATCACTCTCTGGATAACTAGATAACTATGAATGACAAGAAGTAAATATTTTTAACACTTAGAATTTAAATCAATAATTTACTTAAGTAACATATTAGCACTATTTTCTTATTTGCTTTAAACTTTAAGCATTAGACTATTCGAATAATTGGTTGTTCGTTGAGAATAGATTTTCTAAGTAGTTTGACTAAATTCATTCTTGCTAATAGGTAATAGTGTGTATGGTGACCTATATTGAGGTTGATAGTTTTTGTTTTCATCGTCTATATCAATTCCGCGTTTCTCAGAAAGCAAACAGTTAAATTGCTGTCAACAAATTTCAAATATTATTGTTTTGAGTCAATATAAAATGCTAACAATGAACATATTTTTCTCGGAAGTAGTTCCGTTGTGCTACGAGATGAAAAAATTGTATTAAGTGATTATTTCTCATAATGACTATGGGAGAACGAATCAATGTTAGCCTGCATATTGAATAAAATACATACATACAATATTTTCGGAACCAATTTTCTTGGGATACTTAATGAAATGGTTCTCATAAAATAATTTAATGGCTCACTGCCTTATTTATATAATATTACTTATAAGCGTTATGGCTGCCAGAATTTTATGGCATACTTATGAAACGATATTTATCCCTTATTTATTGTGAGCAAATTGAGCACACTAATGTAATAACATAATATATTTGGCTTCAATCTTAATACGTATTACGACATCATGTCGATCCAAAATTGGATAGTTCGTTTCCTTTAATGGATTTTATTATATACCAAAACTCATAATGTGCAATACGTGCACACATTGCTCATGAAAAACTAGTACATTGTATACTATACAAATTAAAAGAGATGATGAGAACTAACTGCAGTCATTAATTCCTATTTGTTTCAATGTGGACATTAAATATATTATTCAGCTCAATAGTCATATAAAAAACTATATGGAATTTTACATTATAGTGATTAAAGAGAGTTTTTTCATCGGTGAAATTTTAGTCGTGTGGTATACGAGGTATTGCATTGTCATTGGCGATGCATTTAAAAAAATATAAAATATTGTGCATTAAGTTAAAACCCTACTGCACGTAACCATGCAGTTTGATCATTATCGTTGATGGACTGTAATCTTTCAAATTTTCATATTAGCACCATTATAAGACATCCGTCTGGTATTGATAAAAATAATAGCTATTACCTCACTTTACTAACTTTTATATCATGCCCGTTCCGCAAATAGAGCGTATAAATCGAATAACATAGAGATTACCATTGCAGAAAAGGAGTATGTATATGGTTCTACGAAATGTAAAGAATTATTTCGGAGAGATTTTTTTCACGAGAATTGATGTCAGCTACTTGACCAATACATTGTGCTATCCGGTTGTGCATCTTGGAGGTGTGTGACTATATTAAACATACTTTTTTGTACGAAGAAGGCCGCAGGCACGATAGATGTCGCGGCGACAGAGCGACGGCGACGAAACCACTAAAACAGAAATGCAAAAAAGCTATAAATATGTGAGTGACCAAATGAGTGAGTTGTTGTGACTGACCCGCTACCTAAGGCAACGGGGACGATAGCAGAGCGACCGCAGATAAGCGACGGTAAGAGAGATGCAAAATAACTATAAATAGGTGAGTGAGCAAGTGTAAGCAGTGCAACACTGTGTCGTCACAACAACTTGCTGACTTGCTTACTCACCTATTTACAGTTATTTTACAACTCTGCTTCCGTCTTATTGTCGCCGACGCTCTGTTGCCCCAGCTCTGTCGTGCCCGCTGTCTAACTATGGTAGTAATTCTTTTCAAGCGTTTTTTGTACAATATTATAAATCGTAGAAGGATTTTTAGAATTTTAACCCGACGTTAAAGATTGACGTATCTACGACACGTTGAACCCTTCTCAACATTATTTCGATGCGATCAGCAAAAAACTTTACGATAGGTATTATAAAATGGGAATAATTTTTCGTTGAAAACGTTACCGGGCGACTTTGGGTGTATACAATACTTAGCAGAGTTAGGTTTACCAAGATGTTTTCACGAAACTCGACCCAGAGATTTAATTAAGTGATGAAAGAAAATAGTTGTGTACGCGAGGGACAATCCGCCTATTGAGTTTGTTCAGTGGATTGGAAAGATGCGATCTTTTCACGGCTGACTTCCAATATTTGTTTTGGGCATTGTATAAAATATACCTACAGATTCAGCATACATAAGGAATTTTCAACGTTCTGCCGTATGAACATTTTGAAAAGATTTTAATAACGTTAATAATACGAATCTTCACAATAAAAATAAACTGACAGACAGTGGCTAATGTTTTTGTAATAGATTAATGAAAACAAATCATTTGAACATGTCATATATTATTAATTTACCATATGTTGTGAAGTAGTGCATTATTTGACTCAAAATTATGTACACTTACTTGAGAAAGCTGCTATCAAAAAACTCTGAAACATTTTCACACGTCAATATTTATCTTTAAGTATAGTAGACTTGATAATAAAATTAAATGAAATATATAATATTAATTTGAATTAAAAAAGCTAAGGACGTAGATTCTCAATTCGTTTAAAACTTGTATTTGCAGAATATTTGAAATTTTATACAAAATTAAGGCACTGGATCGAATTTATTTAATAAAGTTAGTAGATAACATAGTATATTATTTATAATGTATAAAAATATATTAACTCTCCCTTTATAGATTCACCTGAATTGATTCACTTGCAAGTAACCGTGTATATTCTATTGATTATGTCTTTTGGCTGTATTGTTATATTTTAATGCTAGATAATGTAAATTATATATTCTCACCTATTCAATATTCTAGCCTCATTAATATATTAACATTTTCATAAAATTTAAATCTCTTGAGGTAATTTCTTTGAATACAAAACAGTGTTTTTGAAACGTTTGACTTTGCATCTACCGATGTTTATAGCGGTAAACATAAGCAATATTTGTGAATGGTAATTTCTTTGTCCCAGTGTCTTTATTGGTAGACCCCAGCCATAAAAGCAGAATGTATCGAAAACAACTTACCCTTTGATGTTTACGAAAATATTAATTCAATATTATGTAACAAAATACTTTTTTATTGTTATCTATCGGAAGTCGGTAAATTTTAGCGTTAAAAACACCTTCACTTTTTTGTACATTATAATATTTATATAAATGTATTTACCATACTGATTTCCCCGGTATTCGCGAATTCAAAACGATTACTATCTCAGCAGATTGAGTATCGCTTATCTTTAATTATGCATCTTGGTTTTATTTCAGAATTGTTCTCAACTCCCTTTTTTTCACAGATAATTTTTACATGGGTTTGAAATAACAGAGTGCAAAAAAAAACTTTACTTTTACACTAAAAATCTAAAAATTGTGCTCGATAATGGTATAATTCCAACATTCAAATCATTTCATATACAGTGCACATTTGAATATATTGTAGATGCATTATAAATAGATGTTACACTTTCAATCATTCAACGATGGAAAAAAGCTACAATGAATTATCACAAAAAAATATAGTGAACGGGTACGTCTACTGTCTAGTAGTGTCATTGGATAACTAAATAATGACGATGCTATTTGATATAATATTTTAATTGTATCACAAAAGTAATATGTATGATATAAACATATAATTTTAGTTAGAAATTAAGTGTAGTTGGATGGAATCTATCTATCATTTTTATGAGCACCTTTTCTTTTTCGCACGGTGTCCTTTGGAACGTATCCCTCGTGTACAAAGAGAATCGGGTGTATGCTGAAAAATTTCAACAACCAAACTATTTTTCTTCATCAATTGTTATTATAATTTAAAAAAGGCAGTAATAATCATGTTTATAATTATTACTGCCTAATAACGTTATGCTGAATATTTTTTTTAAATTTCTTAATCGTTGTTATATTTATTACGCGACGTTATCAATAGTACGAATAATTTTGTCGGATATTTTCTACCCCATGTTTAATTTTTGATATTATTAGTTATTATTAAATAAACTATATCATATTTTTTAATGCTACAGACTTAAATGCTCCCAAATTGTTGAATTATTATTGATTTGGTAAAATTTACGATGTATTTCTTTTCACTTACAGGTGAATTATTATATAAAATACATATATATATATATACCGATATAAAATAATATAAAATATTTTTACCAGCTTTCGTATGATGAATGCTGTTGTATTTGTATTACAGAGAATACTGTTTACTGACAATTTTTACGTTCATTTCAACCAGACGAAAAATCGTATAAGGTGTAATATTCTTACATTTCTCGCAATTCTTGCTATTTTATCATTGTGATCTCTACAGCAAAAACTGTAAGATGACACCGTATACTAGATAAAAACAAGATTTTCAACTTTACGGTAATGCACATAGATAAAGGTTTGACCAGTTGTTGGTGTTTACTATACAATACTGAATAAATGCGTTACGTATTAAAAATAATTATACCAACACCGGTATAAAAAAATAAATATTGAAGTTACATTTCCCATTACAAAAGCTAAAAATTAAAAACAAATGAACAAAGGAATCCGCCATTTTGTTTGTGCGTGTTCGTTCTTAGGGGGGAGCCAAAATTAGAAAATGATTGAAATATCAGAAACCTTAATAATAGAGTGGCGTCAATAGGTTCATATATTTATTTTATATGTTTTCCGAGGTGAGCGACGTCACCTTTTTCATGCCTCGCTTCCTCAAATTGATCACGTTGCGAGTTTCTCACATAGTCTAAAAGTAAACGATTTAGCAAAGTTTTCCTTCGTCCGGAATGAATGTTCTTACACCGAATTACAGCGAAACGTCTTGTAATTTCACCAGCCTTATTTACTGCAAAGCTAGAGAGTTTTTTTATATATATATATTACAACAACGTACAGTTATGCCGATTTCGTAAAATTTGTCATTTTGTGACAAAACGATCAAATTTTAATGAAAAACGTCTGAAAATAAAACAATAACTTACTGTAACAAAACAACCATATATTTACATACGCCTAATGAAGTTTTCTTAAAACGTACTTCATTATTCACAAAAACATTTCTAGAACTTTCCTTGGAAAAAAGATATGACGTACAAATACGTACATCATATAACATACATTATATTATTTTATTCTGCGCAATCGTTTCGGAGCTTTTGAATTGTTGATGAAATTTTCTTGTTTTTCCGACGAACATATGGCTGACGACTAAAGCATCTGGGTGTTTGTAAATTACATACGGCGGTAGATATTTCACTTTATTTTGTTACACACATAAATACATTTACTGAATTGTTACAAATACCACAATTTCCGTAATTCACTTATAACATGAGTTGGTTAAATAGTTTCATTTGGTTAACTTATATTTTTTTTATATACCGTTCGTTCCTAAACTTTATATGTTCGTTGCTAAAGTGGAGTACATGGATTTACATAGTGTGAAGATATTCACTCTGAAAGTAAAGTATATGGATCTACGTAATTTGAAGACGTCTTGACAGATTATTTTTCACGAGAATTTATATTATTCAACCTAATGGGCATCCAGACCTGGATTTTTTAAACTTTTTTTTAAATCCGATATATGTGGGAGTTGAACCCATATTCCCCTGATTGCGAGGTGCGCATGGTAATCTGTACGCTACCGGCAAAAAACAGACTAGTTATATTTAATGAGTATTTAGCATTTGGTATCGTATTGACTTAGAACAAATGCTTAAGAATCCATCGGTCATTAGACCATCATATTTAAGGAATAAATCTCACAAATAGTAACTTTAAAAAAATAGAGTTAATGAAAAAATTGAAACAATGATACCTAAAAATTAGTTTATTTGCTATCATTGTCAATATATCAGATAATATATCTTTAAGCTTTCTTCTTTTGTTCATTTATTCATCTTCCTACTCATATTCCTTGAACTTATTTATGTCGATAATCCAGCCTGTACTGCGCCGCACCGCAAAATATTCTAGTAAAAATAACAAGGAAAATTTGTTGACCCTCTCTCATAATATTTACCCAAAATAATTAAGTACTTCGCCCAGTTTTTCATAGCGTTCCTTCCTTAATAATATTTATACACATATACGATAATGCTTGCAATATTTTGTGAATGCTTTCACCAAGTTTCTAAATAATATTAATATCCAGAATATTTTTTCACCGCCTTGTTGTGGAACATTATAATTATAGATTATGTAAAATATTTATTTTTAGCAGTTTATTCGGTTATTTATATGTATTTATGTGTATATTTTATCCAGGATGCATAGTGATAGGAATAGGAAAGAAAGTTAGAATAGTTTTTAGTTAAAAATATAAAAAAACAGTTCCAACAAGCATTAAACAGTATTCATCTATATTAACTGTAATAAAAACGCATAGTGTAACAATTATGCCTTATGAAGTTGTGTACAAGGTGATATGAAACATAAAAATATGCAATCGACAGATTGTACTTACACGTGCACCGCTATTTAAAAAAATCGTGATTTTTACAACCGCACTATGAAGGGAGTGATATATTATAATTATTTGTATTATATATTGATTTCTACCTCAGCAAATAAATATTGTTGAAGTTTTAAAGAAAAATATGACGACATTCAAAGATTTGAGGTTTAGTAAGGGGTATTTGTACACTCAGAAATTATTTATGTATGACCTTGACAGTCACAATGTCATCATCTAAAGAATTAAATTTTCGGCTATCGTGCCTTTTAGAATAAATATTCAGAAATGTAGTGATCCTATTGTAGTTTAATTATGAAACCAAAAGTAAATGTCAAACGGTTGGTTACCTAAGCCGTCTTTTCCTAACCTTTTTGTAATTGTAGCTCCCTAAAAAAAAAAAAATATGTAGTATATTATATATATTTTGCTCAAACGTTGAAATCAGACAATAAGTAAAAAAAGCCACAATGCATTTTAAATTAAATAAATAAGTATTTTAATATATGTTCTATAGTTTTTCGCCACCTTCGTAAAAATCATTTTTGGCTTCCCTGTGGGGTGCGGCTCCCCAGCTATAGATCACTGGTCTAAACGACACCTGCAACACGACCTACGAGAAATATGTCCGCTACTTTCAAAATATAACAAATTTGTCGTATCCGGCACTTCTTGTTTATGTAGCATAAGCCGTTTTAACGGATTTCGGCAAACAATGCGTTAATTAAAACCAGATTTTTTGTGCCACTATTTTCATAAATTCATACACAAATATTCGCATGCAATTGTACACATTATATATTATAGATATGTAAAATGAACGGACAGTAAAACAATGTTGCATTTTTCTTATCAAACGATCATTTTATTATCAATATGAAACGATCGCGTAAATTTTTAAATTAAAACCAGTGAATCTCATTGAATAGGAAACAATAAAATTTATTCTCACACAATTGAAGCTGCCGAAACGGATTCGTTGAACATATTTTTGTGGTTTTGTCTACCGGTTAGTTTTTTATTTTATAGTTTAATATTTTTTACCTTGGCCGGTGTCGCTGATAAATATAATAGCAATACATTTTTTTTTGCAATGGCCAGGTATGAATAATGAACACAATCTAATATTAATGCATTTTATCTCGTATTGAGCGATTCTAACATCAACGTACAACCGTGAAGTGGAACGAATGAGCACAACAGAAGTTATATACTTCATAAAACAAGTTATTATCTTCATTCAGTTACAAAATAACACACATATATATTGTGTATACGTGATAGTTATTAGTTGTATTTATAACAATGTGTTGGCTGCTAACAGTTTTTATTTTTGTTAGATAAAGAAAGAAAGCTAGGTAAAAGGATAATTGATTAAAATATTAAACTCAATTCGAGTGATGTCGAATGTCTAAACAGATGCACTAATGCACATACATCCTAAGTATTTTGTTTTATTTGCATAATTTATCCTCTATTAATTAATTTATTTAATTCAAAGTTTATTTATGTACTATAGATCAGTAGTTGAACGAGTGGCTTCGGAGCTGCACGAGGTTTGTTTACTGGAAAAACTACCAACTAAATAAAACTTTTTTGTTGGAATGGTATTTTGTTTCATATTGGTTTCCGACCGATGATATAGAACGATCAAATTTAATAGTATAACGAATATCGATGGCTTTAATGATGGCATATTCTTTTGTTCACACTTATGAATATGCGTTTAACGTAGATTATATATAATGACGTTTAATTTACGAACCACACCGCCCTATAACTTTTATACTTTCATCGTTACTAGTACAAATAACTAAACGATATTTTATTGTATGTAATAAAACAGTAATGGCGTTAGTGGGCAACATTTTGTGTTGATTGCATTCATATGCTAATTTTAATAATGCTTGTTGTATTTTTTTTTTTGTGTGACAATGAATGTTGTTTATAATGAAACGAAATAACATAATAATAAAAATAGAATTATTATTAATCTTAGAGCGTGGTTTAATTGATACGCGCCGCTTTATTATGCAATGAAAGCTGTATTTGATTTTATTCGTACAGAAAAAAATGCTAATGCGAGTCTTGTATAATGTAAGGTCAAGATTAATTCAGAAAAAAGCCTTCGAATTTCCTGCATTCTGCATTCTATTAGTCTAAAAATATTCACAATTAAAGCAGGTTTTTATACCGTATACATAATTCATTTCAATCAAGTGAGCGGACACTAAAATTATAATACTTGTTTATTTATATTCGTTATCACTAAGCGGGAGCGAATATTTTTGCAAATGTATTTTAAAGTTTTTTGTTGCATAATGATAAGTTAGTTCGTAAATGGTTTAAACATATAGTCTTGCAAATACTTAGAGCAAACTAGTTTGTTGAATTAACTAAACTATGGCTGTACATCTTCCTACATAGCAATTACTATATTAAGTAAACGATCCTAATAACTTTATTTGGTAATTTTACACACTTTACAAGTGGTAATGTAGTAATAATAATGGTTGTGATAATAAGTGAAGTAGTTGGTAATTTTCTGTTCTTTTTCCGAACGAATGAACAAAGGAATACTTTAAAAAAATTGAAAATGGAATACCGCTTACAATTTTAACGTAACCACGGGTAAGACTGACTTTGATTTTAACATGTAAATTAAATAAATATTTAGTAGAATCTAGTACTTTCTATTCTCTACTTGAGATGTATTCGAATAAAGTCACATCACGGTGACCCAAAGATAGATTGTTAGTTTTAATAAATTTATAATGTATAGTTAATTTAACACGAGCGATACACAAATAGCTGGCTGGATAGTTTATATGTCAGACTTGGCGACGTATATTTGAAGCGGAAAGTATTTGAAATAACTACGAAAATAGGCAAAATTTATTTATTTTAAGTACACCGTGTACTTAAGTGTATTCTAAATAAATCTACAAATAACTTATCGGATGTTAACTAGTGGATATAAAAAAAACAGACGAAGAGTGTTTATTTATTATTGTAAATATATTTAAGCCAATACGGAGAAAATTATATACAACTTAAAGAAGAAATGTTGGTGTAATTTATAAAATAATATGTTTGCTCAGAGCAAAGGTTTTCAAAATGTGGCTGACGAACAGAAAAGTGGAGCATGGAATTATGAAAAAAATATTTTATGAAATTAAAATAATATTATAAAATATATTATTTCTTTGATAAATTATTTACCGAAAATAAATTATTGAGAAAAATTATCTTACATTTATATCATGTATAAGTTAAATTACCTGGAGTTATTTATATTTTTCAACAAAATAAATAACTGGAGCTGAAGTTAATATGAGTAGATTAACGAAGGCACATTTGAATTAGGTTAAGTTAAGTTAATTTAATATTTAGATTTTTTTTAAATGTACATCTGTCATGTCTGTGTGAACTTTATATTACAATAACCGCATTATGAATGACGAAGAAGATGATGAAATCTACATTGATAAATTTGACTAGTTATTTGCTATAACACATGCTAGTATGTTTCATGTTCGTAATAGATTTTAGGAAGAAATGCTGAAGTAAAATTGTATCCTACATATATGCGGCTCTCTGGTATCCTTATTGTCTGTTTTTTCCAATTTTCCACTTGACAAAATGCCGACCCCTGTTCTAATGTAATACAAATTTTGTTATTACGTATACCTATTGATTTATAATACATACAAGCGCGCAAATAATACTGAATCAAGGGGTTAAACTACAGTAGGTATAAGAACCCATGATTTAAAGTAATACAGTACGTGTTGGATATGTACTCCACTTTTCCAATCAAAATAAATAACCGTACGTTCAAAAATATTGATCGGATCATCTATCGACATTGCTTTGAAGCTGTATACACATTACATTAGTTTGTTTTCTTAGCTGAAAATCTTTTCGGACTTGAGATTGATGTCTACCATATGTGAGAATGTAAATTATCAGTCTGACGCGGCATTATAAACAGATTTTGAAATGGAAACAGTGAAGCCCGCATGACAAATTGACAGAAACGTGTCCTATTTATTTTATTTTTATCAATTTTGCGACTTATTCTTGTTACGCATTGGTGAGTTCCATTGATTTATTTGGGATACTAAAAGATGTGTTCACAAATTGTAATTTTAAATTGAATCATATCATAATGCTTATCATTAGACAAACTCTTGTAATCGTATGTTAGAAATGATTATGTTTTTAGAAGCAGGCTGTATTTAGTATTTAAATTATCGATTTGTTTAATTGCGTTGTGCTTTAATTTGTATATGGCCCTTTCAATACGGAGGTATCCATTCATTATAAGATCCGTATTTTTATAGTGAAACTACTTTACATGACTCATAGGATACAAATTCTGGATTATATGACTTATAGTAGTTGTCAGTAGAAAATTCGCAGTTACTTCATGCTTGATAAGAAATTGACGTAATAAATCAACACGTAAACGATTCTTTAAAAACACAACATATTCTATGATCTATTTCTTTAATTTCTAGTTCTCTTTCTTGTGATTAATAATAATACGTATAAAATAGGCGCGACGACAAAATAAACGCATTTATTAAATTCAAAATAATAAAATATGTATTAATTTCCAAAAATAATATTGATAAGTAAATATAAATGATGTAACAACAGCTATTGCTATTGCTACTGCCAATAAACAAAAAATATTAAAAACAAAATATTCGAGAAACACTATTATTTTTTTTTTGTCATAATAAACTGAAAGCCACTGTATTTGCTTTATTTTCTGTTAGACTAATCGTTAATGTTTTTTTTGCATTTTTACAGCATATTGCAATTATTTTCACAAATTCATCAGCACTCGTGAAGCAATTAAAAATACTTGCCTAATCCAAAGCGACATGTGATGGTCATAAAAAGTATTTTTTCGTAGTATTTTTCAATTAGAATAACTATTTTTTTAATGTAGTAAATTAGCGTGGAGTTATTGTTTTTTAAGATGCCAATTAATAATTCCTTAATGCGTTCGAACATGGGCGTGTTCCCTCATGTGCTAAGCGATACTGAAAATCTGTCTATTCGGCCATTTTCTAGATTTTCGTATGAATCAACGAACTGTATGAAAGTATCATTTTAATGTTTCTTTGTTGACTTCAGTGGCTGGTTAATTCTATAGTTTTATACTCACGGTTGAAATAAATATTGATTATATATCGGACGAATTAGTTACATATAAGTCAGGATAAGATAGAAACTTCGTAATTTCGTCGGCTGTGTAGATTGAAAAGTGATCGGGCAGTATGGCTTAAAAAATCTGCAACATATTGTTTTACTACTGAAAAAGTATGCTCGAAGAAATACCATATCCAAGCATTAGTATTATGATTATTAAAGTAAAATTTTTCATTTTTGACTTTATCCGCTTCATTCGTGTGAAGTGTACGGAGATGAACGCGACGTCCCAAGTTTTCTTGTTACTTCGTAACACGTTACCTAATCGAGTTAACATTTACCTACGCTGACTCCTAAAAACGATACCAGACGGTATCCTAATACGCTCCATTTGCATCCATCGGGATAAGATGAATGCTGACTTGATACACTTCTGAAAAATCTGCATCATATTATAACGGGACTTGATGTAATAGAAGAACCAGTTTGCCTGTTTCGTAACCTACGAATCTCACGACAAATCTACGAGACTTCTCAAACTATTTATCCCATTCTCGATGTAAATTTTTCATAAAGTATTACAATCTTTCAAAAAATGGGTAGATTTATTATTTTAATGCGCCAAAAAGAGGAAAACCATATCTTCAAATGATGTTGTTATCATGTAGATAAAATGAAATTATTATTTATAATTTTGAATGAAATGTTCTGGTATCTGAGTCTTTACACACTTACAACAAATTTACATCTGTAAGATTTCTAATATACACGAAAAATCTTTTTCAAAGCCGCTAGATTTATCGCATCGATGAATTCACGTAAAATGCCTTACATTACAATACCAGTGTGTTGAGTGAAGGCAGCTTGCTGGAATTTATCTTTTCCGAATGAAATGTCTATTATTTGTCTCGTGCGTTCATAAACGAAATCAATAGTCTGCCGAATTTACAAAGTCAGTACTTACCGAGTCGAATATATCTGGAATATTTCCAATTATTTCAACACTAGCAACATTTCTCTTCTATGGGATAAAAATACCGGAAATTCAATTACTGACCGCATGTATTTGTGCAATGGACTAAATTGTTTCATTATTATTTTTGTTAGCCGAAAATACGTTTATTACTTCCTTCCTCATTGTATTGTATATCATGTATTGTACAATTATTGAAATAAAAGATAACATGTTCTCTTAAATGGATATGTATCAAACGTCATTTATTTCTGATACTAATTTATGTTATGTCAAGTATTATATATTATATTCTTCATGCGCTTCCTTAATCTATCACACAAAAATTATTTATTAAAACAAAATAGCTACCATAAATAATTTATTGAAATGTTACTAAGACGTGATAAGATAGTCAGATCTTTTTATCCGTGAAAAGATTTCGTTTAATGGTTGTAAAGGGGATTAACAATTTTTATACCGTGTTATTTAATACTAATTTAATTTATACTTGAAGACTTATTTTCTAATTTTTGGAAATAGAAAAAGTTCATAAATAATATTACTTTGTGCATAAATTCCATTAAAAAATCTTCAAATACGTCAACGTCTATTAATTGTATCTAGAAGAAACTCGTATCGTATTACATTAATTAAAATGCTGTTGATATTTAGCTACTAAGAAATAGTTTGAAAACGATTTGAAGTTATTTGCATTTTAGCTATTTGTGGATTATATTATATAATGAAACTATTCAGTTTTCGTAATTTATAGAGCTGTATTTTAAAATATGTTGTGTGCACGTAATCTAAGTGGTATTATTTTGTACTTTACTGTTATATTAAAGTAATATGTGTGGAGGTAGATGTAAGAGAAGTACGTTGACATAATTTTAAGTAAGTACGTGCCGAAGTAGGAAAGAAATAACTTCATACCACCTGCTCCCTTATCTCATATTGCAGAGAAACTCACGAACTTGAAAAGATTTAATTCCGGCCATAAAAGTCATAAACTATTTTTCGATTTGATTACTGAAAAATTAAATTGGCAACCGAGTATACTGAACTATAACGGTATTATGAAACGTATCGGTTACATTGTATGTATTACAAAAATAATTGTAATATCATCGATTAGTTTCGTTTCGAATTTATTATGGAAATGCCTATTTTTATAAAAAATATTGTATACGTTTTGTAAAATTTGAACATTAAATGATGAATTAATTTTCGATCTAAAAATGTTCACTTTGAATCCATTATTTTTGGAGTACTTAAAAATTTTGTTTCGTGATTTATTTAAAACACGAAATACCTTAATTGACTTTAAAATATTAGAGTGGTTCGTGTTTTAAGCTACTAATCTGAGTGCAAAAATTTCTGATATCAAGCTTTTAAAAACATCAGTCATTTTATTCACATGTGCTTGAAATTAATATGGAACCGCCCATGGCTAATGTTTTTTAAGATGTCATTTCTATATTATTTCATTAAATGTATCTCACACTTACTAATTAATAAATACAGTCCTAAGTATTCCATTTAATATGTTCGATTAAAAAGAATGTAATTGAAATCTACTGTATTCAAATTGTTAGGAAAAAAATGTATACTATTACGAATATACTAGAATAAAACTTCAGTTATAAGAACTTTGCTTTACTTTTTAGAGAGTATTATAGAACATAATAAATACAATGAATTTAGCTGATGCAAATTGCATGAATGCAATATCAAATAGATACAATATTTCCAATTGGGATTAATATGTAATATGATCTACGTTGCAACAGAGAGATTAATAACTTATGTCCAAAAAACATTGAGTTTTTATGCAATTTATCGCTAATCTCTCATACCTATAGTTAACTTAATCGCATGAGTAGGGAAAATTAGGTTTACTTTTACTCTATTACTATAAAATCTAATTGGCTATTAATGATTTGTTTATTAAGTTTTATTTAAACACCGTGCTATAATGCTTTGTTGTTTTAGTTTAACAAAAATTCGTTTGACCTTTAAACTGGTTAATGCCAAAAGCTCCTCAACCTCCGTCACTGAAGATGAATGCTATTTTGAAACTATTAGGTAGCGTCACCCGGTGACGAATCGCTAATGGTGCAGACCTGATGAATAATTCTGTATCGATTTGATGTGACTACTCGCTACTCGGTGCTCGACTTTCATCGAAAAGGTGAACAAATTTTCCACTACGTATTATTAATTCTACAATATGTATTATTAACGTGTGCTGTTAGAAATGACGAACCTTTTTATGCAATGCGCAATGAATATATATTATATAACGAACTTGACAAGTAGTTTACAAAATATTATCTTATCTATCTAGGTCATCATGTTTGTTGAATTACTAAGCGGGTTTGTTTTGGCACCGGGATAGTGAGTTCAACTCTCGTAGTTGCATAAAAAATAGAAATTTGAGATGAGATGGTTGTGGGCGAGCGATTGGGTGGCAACTGGTGCTCGTGAAACATTTTTTTTTAACAAAAAATATACCATTTGCATCCGTATTTTAACTAATTTTGAACAAGTAGGTTTTGCACAATGTATTAACTAATGAATTGTTTTTCACGAATATTGTTTATGAGACAATTAAGCATCCCGACCTGCACCTGAAAATGTTTACTAACCTATTTGCAGCTGCGAGATACAAATCCACGACTGGTACTAAACTGTGTACGTTTATCAAACTCACCACCGATGTGATTTCAAGTAAGTTTTAAGAACATGTATCCAGTAAAAACTAGTAAAAAAAATTCAGCGTTTTCTTACCTTTTGTCTTTTTAATATATATATATAATAAGACATTGTTTTTCAACATTTTGAAATTTTGACGCATATCCTGGCAGTAGTCCGCGCCCCACATGTTGAAAGCTAGCTTTAGCTAATTTCCTCCATTTTGGATTAGCTAATAATTATTATCTCCCGAGTGCCGTAGAGGTAAGCATGCGCGCCTAGCAATTCGGGGAATGCGGTTTCGATTCCCACATCTGTCGGATTTTTAGAAATGCTGGATACTCATTACGTTGAACAATTGTCTGACAAACAATCATCGTGGAAAATAAGGTGTCAAGACGTTTTCACATTGCGGAGATCCATATACTCCACTTTCGGAGTGGATATCTTTACACTGTGTAGATCCACATGTTCCTCTCTACGAGCGAACATTGTACATGTAAAAACAATTATTGATGATAATTTTGAACATACTACAATAATTAAAATTATTGATATGCCGTAGGTTTGCGATCACTGTGACGAAAGAAATCATGTCATTTCAAAATTAAGCATGTCTACACTTTAATTGTGAACTTGAATAATGTATTTAATATTTTCAACAAGCGCTTAAATTAAAAATGACATCGTTCATAGTTTATAAACATATGTTTTTATAAGTTATTTTGTACTAAATAAATTATTAATACAGGTAAATTATTAAAATATAATAGTTTTAAAAACCAAAACTCTTTGTTCTGCTTTGTTAAATTTATGCTTAAATTAAAATCGCCACTTACTTCCGATCAATAATAAATGTATTCATATTTAAAAATAAAATTGTAATTAAAAATATTTATTGAGATCTAACGATGTAAAATAGATCAAAGAAGCAAGAAAATACTATTATGAATCTGTTTATATAACTCTGTACTGTATATAGTATAATATATATTACATGCTTCGTCTCAAAGTCCAAATTACAATTTTTCACAATCAAACTTATTTATAGTTATTATAAAAATATTTATTTATATTATTTTTAATGTGGCGTATTTGAATTCAGAACATCATTTTAAAAATAAACAAATTAATATTCATCTTACATTATTTCGTTTATAACAATTTAAATATAAAATACATTCCATCCGGTCACATAGCAAATACGATACGCTTTGTCGGTTTCCGCAAATTATGATATGGTGTGTTATTTTTATTAGCAAGCCCTTTATACGCGAATTAAAAACGATAAACTGAACTTGAACGAGATGCCCTTATCATGTAACAAGAAGGACTTTTTATTTAAACTTCAATGGTGGCCTACCAGTTCAACGAACTAGCGACGTATTATTTATTGTTGTATTCAGTAACGTATCAGAGCAGTGACATTCATTGTTCGTCATGTATACATGTTTTTTTTATCATTTTAAACTAGGTGAAAAATCCGTGTTTCATGAACGTTTCGATGTTTTTTGTAACATTGGATGCTATAAAATGGTGATTCAGAATAAAAAAGACACAGTGAATTTAACAAAAATACGGTTTAGACACATCAACGATATCAGTTGATGCATCTAAGTAAAGCGAACATCAAAACTATAATTTATTCATTATCGTTACCAAACATCGCGTTAGCCATTTTAATTCCAGATAATGTACTCTAGTGAATAACAGTACTTTGAAGTAAACGTTATATTTTCCAAAAAAAATGTTGTTTATTTCTATCTCACTTAATATTCGGTTCTCAACCTTATAGTGTTGGGTTTCCTTTGCGAGGTGTGAAACAGTAGGTTATGTAGACATTTTAAAAACCCATTGGGAATTCTGTTTTTGTGTCTTTTTTTTTTTAAGTCCTTATACTGTTGCGGAATTCAAATATTAATAAAATTATGCCAGCTAACAAAAAAATATATATGTGAATCCGTATAATACGCTATAAACTTTTCAATTAAATTTATGGTGATTAGCTTCCGAGTAATTAATTGAACAGCCTTTAAAGCTTAAGAACTAATATATAATGAAAACTATTTGTACTTATTCTCAATACCTACTATATTTACTCTTCGTATTTATAAATGAAAGTTGAATAGTTTCGTCGCCGCCACTGCTATGGCGTGAGAGGTTGTTATTATTACAGCAAGTACATTTCGTCTTTTGTGAATAGTTTGATGAAGATTAATGCCATCACTAAATTTAAGAGTTAACAGTATTTAATATTGCGAAGGCCTTGCCACTCGTTATGAATTATTTGTTTATTTCCGTATTTATTTGAAAATAAACATGTCTTAATTACATTCAGCCATTTATATTGAACTTCGTACATGGATATACCTAGTGCAGGCTATGTCACGACTCACGTGCACAATTACCTATATAAGTAAGTAAAATCGTTATGTGTTTCCGATAAATTCGTCAAACCAGTAGATTTCACGGCTACCGTGTTGCTACTGATGACCATTTTCGTCCAATAACTGTACTATTTACACGCCGAGTAAATTGGAAAAATTTCCCTTTTGTCTTTCAGGATTTAAAATACTTTCATATTTATTCAAATTTCATTTCTTAAACTATAATATATTTATTCATTTGTTTTACTCAGAATTTTTTTTTTCAAACTGCTTATTTAAATTTTAAAATTTTGGAACGCTTTTTAAAACAAGAATAAGTCAGATTGATTTTTAATTACTTAATATAAATATACGTAAACATCAGAAGTGTAATTGAATGAGTAATCATAGAAACAAATATTCAAATTTCAAAAAGATTTTCTTATGTAATCAATATTATTGAAAACCAAAATATTGATATAATAGAAAGTTAATTTATCTGTGTATTTGTAAACAGCCAGTGATAGGCATAATAAAAATATATATTTAGATTCGAGCATGGTTTCATTCGCGTGGGATAGAAAGGAGTTCTATTTTTATCCCACGCAATGTTTTTGGCAGCTTCAATTTGATATAAAAGGGGGCAAGTAGTGGCAAGAGCCGAAAAAAATGTCATAACATACTCAAAAATAAACATGTCCCACGGAATGCAAAATGCTCCAAACTTCGCGTAGGTTCAATTCCCGCACATAAAATCTAATTGGATCCTGTCTACACAATTTTTCTTCAGTGGCGTGCCGTGTCAAGGATTTATACGCCAGAATGCTGATTTGAAATTGGAATATTTTGCTAAATTAAACACAAGCCACGCCACTTTGGTGATGTTGTAAATGCTACAAAGACCCTATGTAACCACATTATTCATGACGTTTTCATAGTTAATAATAATTGTGTTTGCGTAACATTTTATAGAGTCTGAGAAACGATATTGTAAAATAAATGATTCAGTCTGTTTATATAGTTAAACGAAAATGAAATTATATGATATACTCACCTATATAATCGTTATTTGGTATAAATTTGATTCGTTCTTTTAATACACTATTAATACAGAATTGAAAAACTATGCATCGGAATGAACAAAATCGAATAATTTGTACTCAATATCAAGTAAAGATGTTAATAACTATTCAATTGAAGGTATGTTGGGTACCATATGTTTATTTAGGTCGATTAGTTTTGAGGTAGAGTGTGTACATGCCGGACTATTAACTTTTTCTAAATCGAACCATTAATATATTTACTAATCGTGATGATAATTTATTGAGAATTTCGATATAAGCCCGGATAAATAAAGGAAACATTTGAAGCAGAACTTATATTAATTGTTTTATAAAAAATTGACGTTATCTGTAATATTTGTTTTCATTTAAATTAAGTTAACGACGAAATAGAAAATTTGACGACTCAGAAATAATTACTTAGATTAATATAAATTTAACATTAGAAAGTAAGATGAAAGATAATTGGACCACCAAATTGTATCCGAATAAAATGTAAATTTACACATTGGAAGTGAGTATTTTTTTCTGTTGTCACAATATTGATGCACTTATTTCCGCACGCCACTTTCATTAGCACTAAGATCTTCATAATGCAAATTGACGGATATTCGTCGTGGCGCAAGAATGACGTCCTACCAAACACTTTTTGGTAGAGCTAAATCCTTCCGTACTTATACAGGATATAAGATATAAGTAATGTTTTAAGTTTTTCGTCTTTTTCTCCTGGTGATAATACGTTGAAACAATATACACTGTAGTGTCGGGTATCCTTGAACCTCCGCCACCGACAGCACCATTCAGATCACACGCTGGTTTTTGCCGTATTTCTTCCGTCACTCGTGCGGAACAACGGTGCTGGTCGGGAGCGGTACTAAAAATTGAAGCCATGCTTTTAAAAAACTTTTTTGTGAGAGATCAAACAATCATTCGCATTACAATTAATTCGGCATACAAATAGATTAATTTTTAACAACGAATAAAATTAAATGTACAAATTTAATGAAAAGGGAAAATTTGCCTATCGATAGAATTTCATTGTGCTATATTTGAAGGATTTCACCGAAATATATAATATAATACAATGCCAAAGAAGTTGCGTTTATCACTATGATAATAGTGATATAGCACTTACTAATGAGATTATTTAAATATATAAAGTACAGCTTTCTTATTTTGTTTAAACACTTTGATTATAACAAAATATATAATATATTATAATGGATTTAACGAAACTATTTTTTTTTCTTAATGTGTATAATTTACATGAAACATTTATGACATAGTATATAGAATTAATAAGTAAATGGTAGATCCTATGGAAATTGCGAATGTTTTTCTTTTTGTGCATCTCTCGGAAATAGCGAAAGAAAATTTTCATTGATTTCTATTTTCACCAAAAGTAAATGAAATGAGAGCTAATTTGTTTGGTTTTTTATGGTTGAACATAATTCACTAGTGGCAAAGTGATTTTTACTGATATATTAAAGTTACTACATAGCGTTATCTGAGCAGGATAAATTACTAGGTTTAATGAACCAGAGCTAAAATTTATTGCAGTAATTTGGTCTGTCAAGTGGGCAACAATGAAACGGCCAGTGCCAACAGAGGGTCAAACGGCCATCTATCAAATGTAATTGGAAGCTGTCCTCATTCCAGTTTGGAATCTTAATTATGTAAATCTGCTCGACTTAGATCTAGAAGATTTCCTAGCTGAGTAATCACCGAGTGACATTGGACGCTTTAGATGTTTTAATTAGTGAAAATAGCTTTAGACAAAACTGACCCAGTGGCAATATTAATTGAATTAGTAATTAGTAAATTTCTAATTTATGACAGTCAGATTTTTCTGTCAAATTATAATTCCACAGTTTTGACACCTGTTTATTTTTTTTAATGATTCTTAAAACGTCTTTTTTTCAAATTATTAATACTTCTTAAATCTCCCTTTCTTCCATACTAACTTTCTAAATAATTTATATGGACACCACACGAAGCCTCCAGTAAACTTTATCACTACTCTTTAATAATAATAAATAGCATTCTTCTAGGACATGTCAGTATTTCGTAGCTCCTTCGAATGCGTTTTGTAGATTTATATTACCAGCGGTCTTTCAGTGAGTCAATTGACTCTAAGTGTAAGAACATGCATGTCATCAGCACGTAACGAGCAAAATTCAACATTGTAAGTATCTCAATTTTTAAAGTTCAGCGCCTTTATGCTTTTGTTAGATACTATGATTCATAACCATAGAACGCCATTACCAAAATGTATGCTTTGGATATGCAACTTCGAGTTCTAAATATTCTACATGGAATTAAACATTACTTCAGCCATTCCATTCAAATAGAGAAGTTGCTTTGTGAAATACATTATTCTGCTATTTGTAAAAAATATGTGAGTTGTGCAGAATAAAATATCCACGGAACTATAATTTGGCAAGATGTTTAACTATCAAGCATCAATCTATCAAAAATAGTTTTATTACCATCATAAAATGGTTGAGAGCTATGAAAATATCATACATACCTAAGTATATTTACAGTATCGTGAAACGATTTTTCCTATAATATAAACCGACTTTAAATTCCAAAATAGTCTTTAATGTAATCGATACAATGAGCGATATGGTCGTATGTAAGAATGTATTTGTAGATTTTATAACCTATCAGCAAAATAATTTTACATAAATAAAATACTACACTTATTATGTATTATAAAATAGTTTCGAACCTTATTTAATTGCTCTTGGGATTTCGACATATTAAACGTCAAAGCTTTTAGACGATAAGCCAGTAGGCTCGTGATTGCGGGATCGAATTCCATAGTTGCAAATAAATTCAAATGTTTTAATGTGAATTTTAATTTACGATAGCAGTATCTAATGGCAATTGGGGAAAATATAAAACAGTAGATTTGTCCAACGCGAGAAAATATATTGTGGTGCATTACTACGCTGAAGCGGAAATGGTGATTTATTTGCATAATTTTTAAAGTTTAATAATGGTAAAAACCACTGCAAAAAGCCATATCTTAAAAATATGATTTTATTTTAATTCCAAAATAGTCTTTTATTATGTCAGATGGGATTTATGTAAATTAATTTACGATAGTCTTATGTTTTGTAGAATTAAACTTTCACAAATAAGTGAGCGCAAAATAAATCTAACTAAATTAGTTATAGGCCTATATCGAATTATTATAAAGCCTTTTTTTATCTACTGAAACTTTTAAGACTAAATCACTTATAATTTAAATCGGTTTAAGCTTCAAGGAGTCTAAGCACTATGAGAAAAGGTGAGTGTTTATATTATCCTTTCAAAGGTTTCAAGAATAGTTTTTGCAGCATTCTCCTAACTTAAGTTAAGCACGTATTTCAGGAAACTTGAACTTGTTTTCCATGTCGACTTATCGCGTAAGTTTTACTATTTAACCAAACGGATGAGATGAAATGGTTCATCGTAAAAGCTTCGACGGAATTCAACTTGATTCAACCGGGAAAGCACAAAGCATTAAGAATTAACGAGTTAGAATTAAATTTCTTTCGCAATAAAGAAACAAAAAGCTCCTTTAGCGATCTCATTGAATTTCGGACAACAATTAATTTCTTTAGATTCTCATATTTTTTTTCTATTATTCAGATAAAGTTGGTTCAGTTTATTATGAATAATCAGTTTAAATGAGTTTTACGGAATTAAAAAAAAATACGAATGATTAATAAATACATCTTATTTCTAGGCGAAATAAAAGATTCTTTCCGTTTTCATGAAGTATCTAAATTACATTACACTCGATATTCTTGTTGTTTTACACACATTATTCCCGAAGTATGAATAGATATATATTTTATCTTTAACCACTACAAATTTTCAGATAGTATCATGTATACATACTCACAAAATGCAATATGAGTGGTCGGATTTAATTATTTTGATTTTATTCAGTTAATACAGTGGTGTTAATAGGTAGATGATGAACCCATGAATATATGAAGGGTTCAAATTTTGTTTGAAAAGTGCATTTTATTTTCAACAATAATTTGAGAAAAATGGATAAGATTTTTCTACAAAATAGTTTGATCAATTGTATCATATATAAAATGTGTAGGCAATCGTTATTTTTGATTTGAGTTTCCTTATTAACAAAGAAATTAATGATAAAGAACCATAAAAAATCCATTAAATAAATATTATTTTATTACTTCTCGAAAACGGTTGAAGATATTTGATGTAATATTGCCACAACATTGTATAATTAAAGTGTGTATTATTATAATTGTATTGTGTAGTTATTTTATGCTATTGTGAGTGAAATTATGTACGCTAAATGTTATAATAAATTAATTTAACTGACTTTGAAATAGGTTTCGTACACTCTTTAAGAAAGACGATACCAATTTTCATAAATTTAACATGTCGAGAAATTTGTCTCGGTTACGATTTGCTTCCTCTAGTTAATTAATGAATTAATAATGTGCAGCAGCTGTTTTTCTAAAATATTCATTAGAAATTGGCTGGTGGCCAAAGGTGTCTCATATTTACAACAAAAAACAAATAACTATTAATTACAACAAACGTTATTACCCTGATAGTAGACATATACATACTTAAACCATCGAAAATATAAATGCAATACGATACTAATATATATAGCACTAAGTTTATATTTTTACTGTATTCTTACTTTATTTGAACAATTCACACACACATATATATATATATAAGATTTATATTAAACAACTATCGATATAATTCACGCGTTAAAGTGATGTGGTCAACTTATATTTCAAGCAGGATGAAATATAAGATAATATAATGAGAAAATAAATAATCTTAGATTTGCAATATTGTATTTTCTTCTTCGCATTTAAGTTTATGTATACTTCTTGTTTGAACCGTCAGCATTTACTTGAGCAGTTTGCCATTGGTTTATTATTCCCATAATCATATTATAATTTTAAAAAAAATTAAAAACGTTTTTATTTCTTTCGATTGTTTACGTTCAAAGACAGGAATATTTGCCATGGGAAAAATACGTATTTGCACTAAATTTATAAAAGAAGAAGATGGCATATAGTGATCTATATATCGGTGCCAGAGTTTGAGGGCTCGAATCCAACAGTTGCATATAAAATATAAGCAAATTTATTCTAGAACAAAAAATTAGCTTGGGCCCCAAAATAACATCCACATTGTAGTTAACCGAAGAATTACACTGAAAATATTAACCTTCGTTGATATTTTTTGGTTGAGATTCGTCTGAAAAAAAGGAAGCTTAATACAAAAACCTTACTAGTTCTGGCTTGTAACAGGATATAATAATAATTTATAACTTTGGAAAGATAGTGGCCAAGAAAATGTATAGAATTCTTTCTGACTATCGCGGGTAGTATAGAGTATAATTATATGTTATACAGACTATCCGAAGAATCATCAGAGATCCAGTTTATATAAGAAGTGTGATTCTACTGGATAAGACATCTACACATGATTAATCCATCACTAAAAAATATCTGCAATCGGGCTACGCTAGAAGAAACTTAAAGAGCCCAAACTAAGCACATTTAGATTTAAGAAAAATGAAGAAAGTCCACAAAAGACAGGCAAGTATCGGCAGTTATCAGTTTGTAGCAATGACGATAATGATTATCAGATACACTAATATCAAGGCCTATCGTCAAAAAAAAAAAATCTTCCAACATTTGATTGATTAGATAACAACTTACATATTGATAAAGTTTATCAACTTAAAGAGCTTATCATCGAAATGGTATTGTTTACAGCAATGTTGGTACACATGTCTTTCAATTAATTATTGATATTGCTTTTCTATGAGTGGGTAGCTCACTTAATACTCTTATTAGAGATAGATTGATAATGGCCCCTAGTGACCTCATCAATCATTCACATATCAATAGATACCGAAGTTGATAACTACTGTAGACGACTTCTAAAACTTTTCATTCGGTATTCGATCAAATATAACTCCATTTGAAGCAATTATAACGCTAACTCGATATCCATAGTTTCGCGGGGCTCATTTTATTTTATTTGGGAATAAAATTTGGCTCATGCCCAAAATGGTTTTGTTATTTCAAAATTATTAATAGCTATAGCTGTCAAGTTTTTATTTAGATATTCTATTAAAGACACATTTCTGTCTTTAAAAAATTGATTATTGTAACAGTTTTATATCATATCTTCATTATAACATCTCGATAACTTTATTGGAACTATTATTCTAGTGTTTACAATTTAATATAATATACAACACTTTAGGTTAACGAATAATTCGCTTTCATTTTTGACACACTCACATTATAATTATGCTATAAAATTTTTTAAATGTCAATATATTTTCTAATTTCAGTTAACCACTAAATAAAACTATGTTATCATCCCGTTGTTACACCCGGTCCTAATCAGCCCTATCCCTGAGCTCTGCTATCGAGAAGCGATCTACTTTATTCTAAAGAAATATTTGTTTATATTATACTAATTATACAAAATTAATGACCACCCATACATGTATGTTATGTGTATAATATATACCTGCTTTGATCGAGCAACTGTGTGCAAGAATCTTGTGTTCTTTATTTACTAAATTCTTTTTTTATTAAGAATATGGTGAAAAATCTAGATTAGATTCATAATTGTTGATAATCACATAAAAAATATTCTAGTCAAAATGATTTGGACGTCTTCGTTCTATTTACAATTTTTTTTATTAACATACAAATATTTCCTTAAAACATTGACGAAATTGTGGAAATATTATAGTTTGAATATCACATAAAAAGAAAAGAAACTCTTGAATGTAATAAAGAGATTGCTTATTGTATAAACATTGCAGAAATCACAATAATATGATGAATGATATTTTAGATGAAATAAAATGATTTATTTTATGTAATTTGCCTGCGAGGCTGATAAAATAGTAACGTGAAAAATAAATCGTTCACCAAAATTGCCGAAAATGAAATATACACATGATTGTCCATAACTCAAAGTATAATATCAGAGCTTTTGTATAGTTTCCAGATATTAACGTTATATTATTATGAATCAGTATACAGCACAATGTAATAAAAGCATTTCAAATTTAATAATGGATACAGAAACGTATCGAAGTAAAGCTTTGATCTGTATGCTCGCGTGGTACTTACCAGGCGATTAGCGAAAATTGGAAAGCATCGATATATTAAAGCAACCGTTAAATAATGTATCTCTTTTTCCTGTATTGAAATTTATTCCCTACACT
Source organism: Rhyacophila evoluta (assembly GCA_022683975.1). NCBI lineage: Eukaryota > Metazoa > Arthropoda > Insecta > Trichoptera > Rhyacophilidae > Rhyacophila > Rhyacophila evoluta. The sequence goes on from JAGVSQ010000203.1 coordinate 45,064, forward strand.
CGATAATAATAATATGGCGAGCGTTATTTTTACCGTTTGCTGCATAATCTATAAACATTCTGCCAAAATGTTTCCGCTCGCCAATATTTAATCTAGCCTAATGGACGGAATAAGGAGTCAGGTTATAAAAGTGATTTACCCAGCACAGAAGCGAATTCGGCTCGTGGGCAGTAACAACATGTATTTATTACACGAACAAAAAAACTTGAAACAAGTCGTACAGTCTAAATTTATTATGTATACGAATGTCAAAAGCTTATTTCATGTCTTTTATTTTGAACAAAAAATCCTACCGAAGTACTGCAGAAAGTGTTTTTGTAACCTTTTTTATACTGTAATATAAATTACTAAAATATCTCTTGAAAATCGCTGTCTTGAGTAACTATTTTCTTACTCACGTCTCTACTCGGCACAATAAAAAAAATACTTGCGATATACAGTCGTAAATTAAAGTGACAAACCCTTGCCATTTTTATATTCGTTTTTTTCCATTGCTGTTTCATTTCCCTGTACTCATACAAGATGTCGTTATATGTCGCAATTATATAAAATAACAAAAAACATAGTCGCTGATGGGTTGATTCCTGAGGGCCAAAATATTATTTATGTTATAATTTTTTTAACGATGTTCGCTCCGGAAATAAATTATATGGATCTCCGTGTCGTAAAAACTTATATTGACAATTGTTATCGCTCAAATCATTGGGGATTTAGGCATGCAGCTTTAAATGTGAAAACATCCGTATTTATCTGTGGAATCCTAAACCTCTATCACCGTCACTGAAATATGAGCACTTATCATTAGAGCATCAGAGGTATACACACTATGTTTTATTATAACACTAAAATATATTTTTCATTCCAAAAAGATAAATACCATATGTGTTTTAAAATAATTGAATTATGCTAAAAGTTCGTATGGGCTTTAAATAAATACATTCGCACATAATTTGCTTCGTGAAAATGTGTGCGAATGCTAAATGTTCGAAAGTAGGTGATGTAAAAAAACACCAAAGATTGTATTTTAAGATACATGATTAAGTTAACGAGGTATTTATTAATTATGGAGGTGTTTTCTTTACTTGTCAAGAGTTAGTGAATCACCATTTTCTTTTCTTTATAGATAGTTTTATAATATGCTGGTTCTTTTTTAGTAGCCCTGCGTACTTGAGATATACGTTTTTCATTGGGATCACAATCTTCCATAGTCAAAAATTTGTCAAGATCCGTAGTCTTTATTCATATTTTGACTGTCAAAGCATTGATGATCTTATCAGCTTCTTCTTCCTCACTTTCATTGTATATTTCATTTAACTCTTGTTGCTCAATTAAGTATTCATTCGACACACGTACTGAATAAGATTCAATCAACTACTATCTTCTTTCTTGATGGCCAAGTTTAGTTCATTCATTAAGCATTAGTATTTCATTTATTGCTAAACTGAAATCAAAAGCTGGATCAACTGCATGAAAGCGAGATTGTTTTGTGTTATCTAGATAACTTCTAGAAGTTAGAAATTGTTTTTTTTTTAAATGTGCGAAAGTAGAGGGGCACCTGTATTATATTTCATTGCGATTGATTAAGGCAAAATGTAATAAATATGACATTATTAAGTAATACAAATTTAATATTAAAACTTACATTTACATTTAAAAAAAAATATCTTATGTCAATAAAGTTATTTATGAAATACAAAAATGATAATATAATACAATCCATTAATACTGGAGTTATGAATTTCTTGAAACAGTCGTCCAACGCGTGATAACGTTTACTGCAAGTGTCAAGCAATCGATGATTGAAAAAAATGCAACTTATTTTTGAAAACAATTCACATCACAGTGCGGCCCTTGTAATATACTTGTTTCCCATGCCACGGCACGGAAGGGTTAGATAACGACCGCAGACTGACTATTAATCATTTTGCGAAGCCAATTTGCGGCCGAAGATTCGATCTCATATCTTCTCAAGGTGAGCTTATTATGAGAGTGACTTCAGGTACATAACTAATATAATAACCTAGCAGGAGGAAGGTTGAATCACTTGTTATAAAAACGGCATACTGTAAATATGCAATTGTTTACCATACTCGCCCCAAAAGTGGAGCACATAGATCTTCATAGTCTGTGTAGTTCATCCGCTACAGAAATGCAGTATATTGATCTCCGCAACGTGAAGACTTATCTGACAGGTTATTTTTTATGAGGCTTGGCCGTCAACCATCAGCTCTATGCATTGAGCATCCAGTCCTCCATATCTTGATACAAAAAATCCAGCAGGACAAAATTTAGTAAATATGTCAAAACAATATATTCAGTAATACTATATCCCTATTATTGATAGTGGTATAATTAACGGTGAATAAAAAATATATATTGATATTAGGTAGTCTTAGATAAAGTCCGAGTTTGAACTTACAAATCCATGTAATTTCAAATATCATGGTGTATAAGATATCCATGTAAATAATCTTATGGGTATATAAGAATATTATATTATATGTTAAATGCGGCAGCAGAAAAGTTTGGATTATGCGATTGGTACTGGCAAGAAATCCTCTTGAAAATCTTTCCAGCAAAAGTCTTCATATTATGAAGATGCGTATGCACCATGTTCAAAATGGGCATAGTTAAAAATCATGGTTATTGTTATTCTTTATGTTATATGAAGATAAATTGATTCGTTTCATTAATTATATTTTCTACATTTTTTTGTGATTTAATGCCATTTTAATTTAATATATTTAGGTAGTACGTAAAAGTCAATATATTTTATCGGTGAAGCTTGTTCCGTATGAAATTATATACCGGCATTTTTATCAAATCGTTTATCAATTGAAAGCAATCTATGAAAACAGAGTTATTTTAGGGTTAAGATACAAAAAAGGGTGGTAATCATCCCAAATGAATATGAAAGCTTTATATTGAAATATTCTTTTCTCTACATACTTATTCTATGTGAATCTATATTTTATGATATTCGATATTGGAAAAGTCATCTCTCACGGTGAAGAAAAATCTGAGTATCTTATTTTTTCAATATCTATATATATATATATAAATGGCAAAAAGGTTACGTCAGATTTATTAACATTTATTATTTTTACGATCGTGCAGCAGATACTAGGATACTGAGACTTTAATAAAATTACATAAATAACGGTTTTTTTCTAATACATTTGACAAGAGCTTACATAGCTTCCAAAGGACTACATACCTTTTAAATCTAATATATAAAAGTCAAAATATGTATGTTCGTTCGTTCGTTCGTTTGTCC
>JAGVSQ010000204.1:0-44743 GCA_022683975.1 Rhyacophila evoluta
AAGCAATTTTGAATTTATAGTTAATTTTAATTTTCCTAACGTAATGAGCACTGTCTCCTTCAATCCTCATCACGCTTGAGCATCACACTCTCCCGAGTTCAATGTGTGTTTAAGAAGCAACTTACTAAGATCAGGCTTAGTTTTCAAATTTCTATAAACCTTAAACGTTTTCATTGAAAAATTTAATATACTAAGTGACAATTCTAAATGTTTATATTGCAGCTCTTTTATCGACGTATAAGTTCAATATAAGATTTTAATTTCATATTCACATCCAAAAGTTGCTCAAATAATGCATGACCAGGTCGAGTTTTGTATACATATTTTTGATTATTGATGAATAGTTATTTTATTGAAATAGCAATAGATTACATGTATGCTAGCTGTTTTATAAATACTGACTAAAGTACAGTTTAAATATTTTAGTGAACAGTTATGATAAAAATATGTTCTGGTTTCCATTTTCACATAATACAAATCGCGTTATTATTTAAATGGCGTCTCAACTCCTCTTCACGGTATATAAATAAAATGAATTATACATATCTCAAACGAAGTATGAACTGTTCATATTTTATCATATGAAAACTAATCATGCATAGCAAACTACACGCATAAATCAATGCTTCCGGTTTTCCGCATAGTGAAAAACCTTTCCTAGAATGTATTAGCTCACAAATTGAAACTCACGTTAATTTATACGCAAACAGGAAATTCTCGCTTCCCGCAACTTTGATATTTATTGTTATTTCGAATCTGTTATCTTTACAATCGTCATTATTCAAGTTTAACACGCTTCATTGAACTCATAATCATAGGAACTAGAACTTGACTTTCTAATATCAAGAGTATTAATGTCGAGAATTATTTTTTATCTTTTATGAAAGCGTAAATAAAGTCGCCCTATAAAGTGATACAACGTTTGCGTGACTATGATTTTAATAAAATTATAACTGCATATAAATATGAACAAATTACATTATCATAAAATTATCATTTTATAAAACTTAACAGAACATTTTTCAATGGCATTGCAAACTGTTAAAATTATTAGAAATTGTACGGTATTGTTAAAAAGAAATACAATCAAATCACACGTAACCTTCATATAACGCGATAATTGGACAACGCGGATTAAGCTTATTTTAAGTAAACGTATATTTCTTCTTATTCTTCCATATCTGCTCCCTAAGTGGATCTTTGAACACATTCTGTATTTTTAGATCGTTAATTATTATCTAGTTTATTAAATACATCTATGTTTTGATTTTTAACCATCCTTATTCTGCGCATGTGTTCCTGAAGTTGGCGGTAACTTACTTGGTACGTTCGACATCGCACACAAGAAAAAAAAATCAGAGTAAAATATACATTTTTTTCAATCTCATATACTTGTACGTTCATGTATGTATTATAATTTATTGCGTATGTTAACTGATGTAATACGTAATAATATATTACTCTTTACTACACCACTGTAGTTTACATAACTTTAAATATTTAAACAATTAAATAAACATCCGTTACCTAACCTCGGTTTTATACTAAATCCGAATCTTGCCAAATGTAGTTTATATAACGCGATATCTGTATGTAACGTAATATAATCATTGACCGTATACTGCTTGCTAAGTGTGTCCTCCATTCGACCGCCCCGTCCTTCCACCTCGTCTTAACCAGGCGTATCTCGGAGCTTTGATATCCAGAAACGATCTACATCATGTATTGGTAATATTTAGAGTATAGATACAAATTATATAAAATAACAATCAATATACCAATTCTTATTTGATACTACACTATGCTGTTTGTCAATTTTTCACAATATCCACTCTCGCGTACTTATATCTTTTAACAAGTCAAATAATTATTTTGTGCATAACGATAAATTTTCGTCGAGCAATGTCAGCCGAAAGTATCAATGAATCAGTTGCATATACTTAAGCAGAAGACATCTAAGCCACAAATTTAAAACTTTGATTGTATTGCATTTAATGTTTCGAAAACATCAATACTTTAATATGACGAAGACACCCGATCATAAATATACACCCAGAAGAAGTAATCACTGTTTTTTTTCTCATTCGCATAACAATTTATAAAAAATAATAAATATATATAGTTCATGTAGTTGGAACGCTCTCGGCTTTGAATTACAATTAATTACAAACAATTTTTTGATTGTACCTCTTATAATTATCATAATGCCACTTTCAAATATGTTCCAATAAATATACGTACATATTGTTGTATTGTATAAAATCGATATATTGTATTATTAAAAAACAAAAAATACACTAAACATAACCAATTTCAAAGTTTTATTTGCGAAGATTGATATGATATTAATAAAAATTCAAACATAAAACGATCAAAATGGAAAAAAAATTCAATAACTTTTTAAGTAGTACATTTTTCAACAATCTTATAATTAAATTAAATAAATAATAATTAAGAAAGATGTGGTATATACCACTAAGTATTTAAATTTCATATTAGAGCCCTAATAAAATAAAACTCATACTAAATTTTAATATGTTTCTTTAAAATGTCATCGCATTTTCTCTTATTTGTCACTGTGTGTCTTGGACGTCTTTTACTTAACTACGTCCAGTTATTATACTTGGTGGCATAATATCTTTATGTATTTTACTGGCAATTTTTCGAAAACTCCAAGAGAAAAAAGCCTCATTAAATTTCACATAAATTGAAACAATATATTCAAAATAAATACATTCCGAAAGAAATCGAAAAAATCCATCGTCAAGGTGAACTCACATACAAATTATTTAACGCGAAAAGAAAGTACACGATTTATGTTAATAATTATAATAACGGCTAAAGTAACTGGGTGAATTTTTAATTGCTCGTTAAATATGTTATTATTTTAATGAGAATGAAGTAAAAATCAAAGAAAGTATTTATTCCGGAAACTGGAAGTAGAGTGTACAGCAAATATATTTTATTAATAAAAGATGGCCCCAAATCAGAGTATGCCAACTCCGAAATGACAGATGTTTCATAAAAATAGTTTTATAGATGATTGTTGAGTTGTTTAAGTGATTATTTATTTATTATCGGCAAAATAATGAGGAATTAATGATACGAGAAAGAGATAATTGTTATAATTATGAATAATAAATAAACAACATAATATTAATTATAATAATGTAAATCTCTTTATTTTGAATATGAAATTACCATTTTCGATTTAATTTTATATACGCAATCGACGTTTTATGTAGAGCGAAATTGCTAATTTTTAATCATGTACAATGAATAAATATAATTAAAAGACGCAACAATAACTTGTTCGTGATAAAAACAATACGTCGATCACCATTTAACTCAAATTTTGCAGCTGAATAAAAAAAAACTCCAAAGTCACTAACTAGTATCACCTCAAATTTCATTTTTAAAAGTTAAATGTTTTCTGGTATACGAAATATTGTATTATGAAGAGCTATGTATAATTTTCAAAATGTTTTTTTTTTATCACAATTTTCAGTATGATGTTATTGCATTTCATAAGCGATTTAAATACTAAATTAAGGTCTATTAAAAAGTTTCTATATTAATCTGAAACATCATTTTATTACGTAATACGTATTAAAATGTATGGCGCTGAATTTCTTCTTTATAATTTTGTTTTGGCTATATCTTGGATTGCCAAAAAATATTTAATTCAAATTAAGTATAATACTTAAGTTTTTTTTTGTTTAATTACACTGTATATCTTTAAAATTGAGATTCCAATGGTCCATTTTACCAACGTTTAATATTATTTACGCAACGACTAACTGATAATGAGACGAGAAACGAAGTCGCCATTTCGTGCTAATTATACATTAGTTATAACTAAGAGTTCAGGTGTGAACATTACTTATTTTGCGTGTTGCTAATTGGATAACTAATTTTAAAAGTTTATAATTGTTTAATCGCCACATGGTTTTCGTATATTAATTAATCTCACAAACTAATACATTCTATATATACACTATATACCAACATTTCTGTCTTAAGTAAATATTTTTAGATTTCTAGTAATCATTTTGCTATCGATGGCGGTAGAAAAATGTTATTCCAAATAAATCTATAATTTTAGTATCATATATAATTCGTTATATAGATAGCAATTTTGGTTGTGATGAAATTGTCGTAATTTTAAAGCCTCCACGGTAGGTAAGAGGTCAACGTGCGCTTAGCATCGGGGAATGCTGGTTCGATTATCACATTTGCTGAATTTAAAAAACCCATAAATGTAACGCTGAATACCCAGCGGGTTGAGCAATTAGCTCGCTACCGTTTCTCGTAAAATAAATTTGAAAAGATATATTTTTACATTGCGAAGATCTAAATACTGTATCTCTGAGGTGGATGGATATCTTCACATCGTGTGGATAGATATACATGCTCCACTTTCAGAGCCGGTATGGTTAGAAAAATCTGATAATACAAAGGCCAAAATAGTTGTTAATAAGATAGAATAATACAATAAATAAATACAAATTCTGGTTAAATTAATTTTTAGATTAAATCTTACTAGAATGAAATTGTAATAATGATATGGTAATCCAACTACATATCGACAAATCTAATTTATTAGCGTGTGTAATTGTAATTTGGTTGACTTAAATCATTGTGAAATGAAGTTTAATTGAATAAATGATAATCGAATTAATACTTTGAATAATGGAGACAGAACCGAAATAACTATCGACAAAACTAAAACTAAATAAAAAATGATTTTCAACTAATTAATGCCAATTAGATTAAAACATTCAATCTAAAGTTAACTACAGATTTTATTATTTCATCTTCATCAATTTAAAATTTTGAAACTCAAATGATAATTTACGCTTTGTATGAATTTCAATAAAAATAGAAATAAAAAAAAATATTGTGTTTTGCTTGTTACAGTTGGCATTTCTGCTACTAGTGGTGGTGGGTATTTGCTCGGCTGATGGTGGCTCACACCACAAGATCATTATTCACGTCCCTTATAAAGTTCAGCACCATCACCATACTCACACTATCTACAAGCACATCAAGGAGGAGAAGAAAGAGCACAAGGAACACAAAGATGAGCACGTGGAAGATGAACATCCACACCACGAAGAAGAGGGAAAAGACCATTACGAGTTCTTGGGATACACCATTGGAAAGCCAAAGCACGAAGAAAGCGGTAAAAAAGAAGAGGGAAAAGGTCATCATGGTGGAATTAGTCACGAAAGCTTCGGCGGACATAAAGGATTCGGAGGTCACAAAGAGCACAAATCACACGGAGGACTTTTCGACTCTCACAGCTTTGGAGAAAGTAAATCAATTAGCAACCACGAAAAGAAAGGACTCGGTAACTTTGGAGCAGGTCACGGAAGACTCATTTCAGATTACATTGGTAAATTTTCTGGACAGAGCAGCTTCAAGAATGAACATATCAGTCTCGCCGACGGCATCGAGGGATTCCAGAAACATGGGGAAATTGTCAAAAGCTCTGACGGAATTCATACGAGTCAGTTCTTTGGGTCAAAGGCAGGTTACGATCTACTGAAGAAAGGAAATAGTCTTGTGCATTCCATCGACCATGAAATCAAATGAAGAAAGATACATACTACATTCTAAAATATTTCTTATTTGTTTTTATGTTTTATTCCTTTAATAGTATTCTAGGATAAGAAAAAGTCCGATTATTCATACTGGAATTTTACATATTTTTTTCTATGAGTCTTATATTATTTGAGATAGATTTCCGGCGAATGAAACTTGTAATATTAATGATTCCAATTTTAACAAAAAAAAAATACATTTACATTAGGAAATACATTTTTCCGTAAATTGAATTTGTAAGATACTTTCAAAGATATTCACACTATTTTTTTTAGACATTCTCATAAAAATTTAAATACCATTATAAATTCAATTGTGTCTTTTTAGTATATTATTATTTTAAAACATTTTTGACTATTTTTAAGTATTTTGTTTCTAAATTATATAACAGCCAACTGTTCCTTGAATAGTTTTTAATGTGAATGGATTTTTGAGTACTTTAAAAATTATTATAAGATATACGTAATTATTTAACACTTGATATTATCCTTTAAGATTATATGAGACTGCCCTTTGTTACCATAGTTTTAGAAATTATTTTAAAATAATATTTTATTATAATTACTTTATTGTATCTAAAAAATAAATTTCATGATAAGTAAATTTAAAACTGCATATCTCTTAATCCATTGCGACTTCAAAATAATCTTTCGATCAAAAACTTTTATTTTATATTCCATATGATCCATATAATATCCTGATTCGAAATTTAAATATTAGGCATTAAAATTCTGGTCTTATTTTAATATTTTTATTTGAACAATATATTTTACAAATGTATATAAATAAAAATTGAAGTTACAAACTAAGCCGTTTATTATAAAAAATAGTTTTTTTATTTATTACTACCATATTACATCATTTTACTCTCAATTCAATGCACAGTATCGATGTGTAATTGATTATACACTATTATTTTAACTTCTCAATAAATCCTTCGATTTTTTAAATTATGTATGATCACAATTCAGTAGTAAGTGATTGATAAATATTTTAAATGATCCACGAGGATGTTTCCATGCAAAAAAATCGTTTAAATTTAATTCAGTTGAAACTGTATTTTAGTTAAATATACATTTTCAGTAAATTTGAAATAAATTTTGATTGATGACAAATGTTTCGTTATAAATTATAATTGTGATTGACGGTACTGGGTTCAAAGCGAATAATACTCTCTTTGTTACTTTATGGTAGCGAATTATGGCAGGCAAGGAAGACTCAGGAAAGCCATTTATTAGGCATCGAATACATCTTTATTACGAATACCGGAAAGGAAGTGGTATGGCTATATGTATTACGCAAGAGAACGCACCGATCAACTCCTTGTTAAGGTAAATAAAAATCATGCTGGAGTTGGCTGAGGCGTGATGAGGATGTCTACATTCTGCTTAAGGACGTATTCTGTTAAGTTAAGGAATACTAGCATGACTCGAAATGATGCCAAGCGACTACTGGATGCTAATATAGAATCCTGTAAACACCAGGTAGTCGGCCTCTGCTTCGTACAGAACGGATACGATAAACAAAAAAAAAATTGATTTCTGGTAATAGTGAAAATCAATGCCGAAACGCTTACAAAATAATTTATATATTATATTTCCACAATATCTATTTTGCCTTAGTCATATAAAATGACAGATTGTTTGTTAAATTAATAAACTATTAAAATTCCGTCCCACCTAGGGAAATTTCGCTAGCTCCCATGACTCCGCAATGTAATAAATATTAAAATACATACAATACTTCGATGTTAGCTCGTTAAGTAATATCATGCAGAGTATACTATCATATACTTGTAATAAGTATTTAATTATAATTTTACGATATTTTTTAGTGGCTTTTTCCCATGAAGAAATCGATAAGCTCAAATTATGTTTCTACTCATGACGTCTATATTAATATAATAGATCAGTTAGACATATTCAGATAACAGTAATATGTATCTTGATAGTAGTGGATGGTGGCAACATTAGGTAGTATGTTTATGTTACAGTCAAATCCTATCATCATTGTATATCTTTTAACTTCAGCACACTTGCGTGCGTGCGTGGCAACCTAAGTCTTGGATAATTTATATTAACCCCCCGGGACTTTCCCGTCGAATAAAGTAGATCGCTTTTCGATATCAGAGCTCCAAGATGCCTCGGATTAAGACCAGGCGTAAGAACGGGGTAGGTGGATGGTGGGAACATTAGGTAGTATGTTTACTAAGTAAGGATCGGTCGCCGATCTCCCGAATAATTAAGCACCTCTATATGTAAACGCATGTCGATCTTTATACAGCTATGAGAATCGAACCAAGGACTATTAAATATTTAAGATCCCGAACACTTATCAGCTTAATAAATGACTATTTAAGCACTAATAAAATTTAATAAAATGTACATGTCTGTGACTCCAAATGTATTTCGAATTTGTCCTTTGGTAAAAATGCTAAAAGGCTTGAACCGGCGACGTTTGGGTACGGAAAGATTCTCAAGTACTCAATCAGCTGTCACCCATACTATTCAAGAATTGGTTTAAATAATCGGTCCATGCCTGGAAGTCGAAATGTATTATATTATATAAGCCATCATCCCTTTTAGTCCAACTGCCAGCCCAACGAAGGCGATTTCATCATTATTAAGAATGACTAGGTCAGAGTAACAAAACAGTGATTGTAAAAATAATAATGCGTTATACTCATCCGTGTTATTAGAACATTGTTGGGCTATAAGCGAAATAATTTGATATAAAAACCAACAATAATTGCATCTGTTCACGAAAACTTGCCTACAGCCTATTCATGTTTAAAATCCACCATGTTATAATGCAAAAGCAGGACATTAAGCTTGCCTCTCACGTCAGCCCGAATGTGGCTGTGTTACAAAAAAATCTAATAAGGTAAAGGCGGACGCACACGCTCCGTCGAGCTTTATTTCTATTGCGTCCATTTTATTTTATTAGGATTTTTTCTCTTTTCCGACAATATTCTCGTCTGGCTAATGTTCTCCGTGGCTAAAAGCATTCTTTTCCGCGATCTGAACGGGTGGTTCGTAAATAACTCACCAATAAATTACCAATAGCTACGTATTCCCAGATCAACTAAAAACATTCTTGTGTAAAATAAAATAAACAATTCTATCATTTAATATATCTATATTTCTGTTCATATAATAATTAAAATACATTTACAATATATAAGTATAAATACAATTCACAAAAGAATTTTAAATTCCTAGAAATTAATCAGATCATAATTTGAAGACTTGTCATGTACGTCACACTGTCTCAATTATTACACAAGTACATAGCGACACTTGAATAAAATATTTCAAACATAACGAAATACATATATCGAAAACATGTTTGATGAAGTGTAACAACTATAAGAGTGATGTTGTAAAGCATGCTCAATGGTTTTGTTAATATCGAGAAATTAATGAATGTTTGACTGAGATCTTCCATACGAGCCATTTCACTATTCTGCCATATTTACCGTAAATATGTTTTTTAGATATTTGTAAATAAGTTACGGGATGATGTATGGCTTGGGAGTACGCACGAATACTGGCGGGTGGCAGGGATTTTTGGAGTCCGTGTGGCATCCATATGCTTCACTGAGGGATATGGAGAAATTATTGTGATAATTTCTAAGGTGATTGCATTAATATATTATAAAAATTAGACATATTGATGTTACATTGTAATTGTTAAACAAAAAATCTCGATTGCTTGTGAAATATATAGGTTTAAAAACATGTGCATATTATTTGAAATACCCTTTATTTGAAAAGATGTGACGAGAGAGGAAGGCGCACACATATAAACCAAAACACAGACACAATGAAAGCATATATCTTCGTAGCGAAAGAATAATGCTGTCTGAAAATACTCTTCGGAAAAAAACACGGAAAATCCTTACATACCTTTGACCACTAACAAAATACAAATACATAAAGAAACCGACATTAGAGAATAAACATCACGGAGGAATTTCCCAAATAAATCGTAAAATTTACGATCTAAATAATAATAAAAGCCATTATGCCGCTGAAAAATGACTGTTTGGATTCTAAGTGGTTAGGGTTAATAGGATATTCTCGTTTATTGACATTGTTAAAATTATTATGAAACACACTATACTTTCTTCTATGTTCTGTTATTGTTTATTCAGACAAAGCTAGATATATATATTTTAAAGTGGTATTACAAAAGTAATAAAAAAAGTAAAAAAAATACCATTGTATTGACAACTATGACGCAAGTGGACTATCCGGATGACACAACGTGAAAATCACCTCTCCATATTATGAAGTATATGGATCTCCGCAGTGTCAAACCTGATTTTTCATGACAGTTGATTGTCAATCAATTGCTCAGTTTGACTAGTATCCGGTTTTTTTAATTCAACAGCCGTGAGAATCGAAGTCCAGTCTCATGCTAAAATTCGTAAAATTAAATTCATTTCCACTTCAATTACATATTCCTCTTACTGTATACTTATTACATAATTAATTATATGGGCCTCTGAATTTTCCTTTCAATTTCTGAAAATATATCTGCGTACATGAAGAAATATATCGACCTTCAGTTGGAGTATACATGTAAACAATCCGTAAATCCAAAAATTGAATAAGTTTTTTATTGTAACCATGGTAAATAAACAACTAAATAGATTTTATAGTATGCACAAGTTATACGAAATTGTATATTGTATTAAAACATGACAATCCGTGTCCTAATTTTCAAAGCGATCCGACTTGTTTTTTGAAAAACAAATAAATTTTAATATCCGTCATTATCGCAGTGTTTAAATTTGTCACACCCACTTGAGAAAATAAATCAAAATTATTATTAACGAGTTAAAGACTAATACCGGATTTTATTGTAAATTATTACAAGCTTCCTTTCGGCGCATTTAATTCATCAATAACTCATTCTAATTTGGTTTCAGAGACCACCTGAAAGTAGAGAGGGCATTCGTTTAACCCTTTCACCACGACCGGCATTATGTGATCGCCCAACGAATTGAGTCTAAGCTGCGTTAAGCATGTATAGATGGTCACCACATAATTTATACTCCAAAAAAAACAAGACTTATATCAATTTCAATGTATGCATTAAAAATAATGAAATGTTTCAGCGATTAATAATTAAACGACCATTCTAATAATGTCAAGTAAATTCCATCAAATTAATTATATTTTTTATTACATAGTTATAATTTTTATATACCATGTTCGCTTCCAACGTGGAGCATATGAATCCTCACAGTGTTAAGAAAAGTATATGGATCTCCGCAATGCGAGAGGGTCTTAGCAGATTATTTTTCACGAACATCGTTTGTCAGACAATTACTCAACCTAATGGGTATTCAGTCCTGCATTTTCAGATTTTTAAAATCCGACCAGATGGAGAATCGAACCCGCATTCCCCGGATTGCTAGGCACGCACGCTACTAACTACGCTAACCGGAGGTACAAAATTCTACAGTAACATTAATTTGATGTGAAATTTTTTACTCGATTTCTTATTACGAGAATGAAAAAAAATAGTTTATTTCTTCAATTTTATCAAATAAGAAATATCCAATTCATCCTTTCTTGGTATTTTTTTCATTAGATAAGTGTGGAAATTCAACACTAATCGTGATATAAGGTTAAGCAAAGTATTTATTAGGTCATTCATGTTTAGCATATTAAGGATCAAATGTCACCGCACTAGGGGTCATTTTGTGATGAAAATTTACCGCGGTGAAAGGGTTCAAACTTTCTTTCCAATAATAATTATCACACCGCCATTAAATTCAGTTTAACTTCAAAGTGTTGCAAGCTATAAATACGTCACCACAAATTTCTAAGAACCTCTTTTAAAGAACAGATATGTTAAAATAGAGTGCATTACAAAGACGTGAGGAAAGTGATAGTTACCGAACAAAAAGCTCCAAGTCATGCGCAATTGACACATATTTATTAGACAGTATGAATCGTCATTTAGCCGGTAAAGCTTATTTTCTCAATTTCCATTAAGTTGGTAGAACGCGTAATCTTGCTTGGCTTCAATAAGCATTTAGTAAATAGAATAAAAGTTTGACTTAATAAATCGGCATTTACTCAAAATAACTAGTAAGCTTAATACGCTCGAATGGGAATTGACCAGGTGACACCTAGCTTTGCATGAATGAATCGATATTTACGTGGTATAGCTAACTACTATCTACTCAGTAGAGATCGTAATTTTGCTTGGCTTCGGAGGGGATTTACTAGATTGAGCATAGCTGCATCAATTTTTCAGTTTAGATGATTGTTTATCATCAACAATATTCATCGTGAACGTCTGGGTACATTATAAATTATATATATTGCCCAGCTTAAGATAGATAACAACGCAGTTTTTCTTAGTGCTTTATTAAACGGAGGGATTTTTTAAAATGCCTTTAGATACTAGTAAAAATGGCCGATATCTAATATACAAACGTCTAGCATTGTACCACAGGTATATATTTACATTCAACTATAGTTTCGCAAACGAAAAAAGCTTTGTTAAAGGCTATTTTGATTAATACACTATTTAGTCTGCGTCTTTATAACAACGAACATCCAAGAGATCACTTAGAAAACCTCATCATATTAACCACAAATGAGCCAACTTCGTTTGACCTATTCAATGTGGCGACAGCTGACTCTAAATAACGAGACATTCTGTATGTATTATTCTTCTACAAGCCCGTTTGTGTGGTCAGAACGAAATCATTCTTGACGCGATCTTTGACACCACCGATACAATAGTGACTTCGCCTCCACCATTCACAATATACGGCCCAAAATAAAGCAAACTGCAGACAGATTCTTTACACTTATCTGTTAGAAAAAAAAATAATGCGTCTGTTTGGTGATACCCTGGAAGTGTATTTTTATAGCCTGAGATGTCTTGTGTGACAGGGTTGCGCAACACGAATACTACCATATTATTTTGTCACGTATCGAAAATATTACAAATAATTATAAGTCAACAATATTCATAACATAATATAACACATAACAAAGGAGTTCGAATTCAATAAATAGAAAACAAAGCAATATAGTGAAAAGAAACGGTTAAGTAAATTTAATGTGTTCTAAAATAGTTGAAATATTTTATTTAATAATAATAGTACTTTTTTAGTTTTAGTAGTTTTTTTTAATGTTCCTTGAGCTTGTATTAGTTGAAAGCATTCATAAAGTATAGTAAATACGATATAACCATAAATATTTTATTTCAATATCGATTTCAAATAAAATTAATTTAAAAATCTAAGCTAATTTATTGTACACATCAAAAAGAGGAATTATGAAAAAATATGAAATTAAAATGGGTTTATTTTATGATTCTATTTAATGTCGTACATAGCATATTTCTTTGTTTTATTTCAAAAATCACATACTATTTAAAGAGATTATTTCTACGCATTAAATATACAAGAAATACCAAACAACTTCAAACTAGAATAAAAAACTAAAAATTACGTCATAAAGGCCCATGTCTAGACTTTCAATTAAGTCTATACCATATCTTTTTAAATATTATATAATGCACGGGAAGTTTAGATTATTAGTGCTAAATTAGCTTACAATAGTAAACGACATCTGACATATAATACATAATTATAATTTTTCAGCAGTGCTCAATTTCTTAAAATATATCTTACAAGTTTTAAAATTATATTTGGCAATTCATCAAATATATACATACGTTTATGAAAAAACAAATATTGCATCTCTATTGAGAACAATACAGACCCGAATTCTACCAATCCGACGAATGACGTTTGACAACCCGAGACACCCTGCTAGAACGACAGATTAATGTTGTCGCCATAGTTCTCTCCTTTTATCTCCTCACCCTCACCCATGTTCCATTTTTATTTCTTCTACAAATCCTAACCGCGATACACAACGTGAGATGTGTTCAACCTGCGACCGGGGCCCATAAGCACATGCTTCCACTCTATGATATTTACATTAGTAAATTCCACAAAAAATTTAATTAGATAATTGCATTAACTTGTGCAATATTAAATACATTATATTAATATTATCTGTATCAAAGATTCATGCACATATTTTACAATTATCAATGAGCTCTATAGTTATTGGATCATATTTATTTTTTAATATTACTTCGATATAAATTGAGTTCATTAGTAGACTAGTACTACTTTGTGCGTATTTATTTTTTTATTCATTTTATAAATGTTGTAACATTATAAATTATAAGTTTAATACATTAACAGCACGATATAAATATAGTTATAGCAAAAATATTAAAAACATATTAAAATATAAAAAGGAATAAAGAAAGATTTAATATATATATAGGGGGAAGAAGAGAGCGTCTACCAAGTAATTTAGACAGACCCTATTCTAATTATGTATATAATAGCATCCATCTAAACTCACTTTCACCCAGGTGGCAGATATCAAAATCCGAGGCAATCTCGTTAAACATCACCGTTGCTCTCCGCATTGGCATGACTACTGGCAGGATAGTCATGCATTTAAGATTGACAAACTGCTGATGTTCTCGATTTCTTAGGTAGTTATCATGGACGTACAGACCAATATTAGCCAGAGCGGCAGAGTAATCAATAAGAACACGCGTAACTTGAAAGTTAGTTATTTCTTCCTACTTTCCATGTGTACGGTGATGTACAAATTATTTGAATATATATTCAGAAAAATTCCCAGGACTTCATCCAATTTAAATATTTTAATGTCTAATATTATGTCTTGTCATATTTTTATGAAAATTATAAAAACTATAGACGCCTAACTCAGTTTTAAATCGTTCCACGAGTGGCCGAGGCACTTGATATTTCGGATTTTCAATCGACAGCTGATTTTCATTAAAAAATATACAACTGAACGTTTAATATATCTAGCCATTGCCTGCCTGACACGCAATTCTAGCAAAAAAGAGAAAGAGAAGCATTCATCCTGCAGTGATTTATATCATACTGAATTTCTGGAGCGAACATCTTCACAATATGAAGATCCACATATTCCACTTTCAGCGTGGACATGATAAAATAGAAACCGTGTTGATTGAGAGGGCCTGAAAACTAAACACAAACCAGACTACTAGCACACGAGTTTCTTCCCTGACTAGCGAACAAAAGATTTTTTGTCCACCAAATACACAATCACTTTCATTTTGTTTACTCGCCTTTTTTTATTTACTCTAGCTTTACGACAACGCTAACCACGGTTGTGATATCCTTAATTTGGGGTTCCATAAATCTGCCTGATGATAACACGACGGAATAAAATTCATAGTCAAATAAAATAAATTAAATACAATGCACCTTTTATTACTATTTGTAACTAGAGGGAACCAAAATCTACGTAAAATCATTGGATGCAATAACCCAACAATAAATATGTGACTAAAAATAATAATTAATGACTTATAAATGAGAATTGGTCGGTCTGAAGAATATGCTGTGACTTCGACGCCCTGGAAGCCGTACAGATCGTATTCTAAAGAGCTACATGACACAGACATAACCTGGGAGGGACCCAAGAGTACTAGCTGGTGATAGGGATTTTTGGACACATCGTGTGCTGTTAACATGCTTCAAGTATAACGCGAAAATGGAAGAAAAGAAGAATACAACAATTAATGTATTTCTTTGCTTTATTTCAATTGTTGCCAATAGTGCATATTATAATTTCAAGTCATTCACAAGATAACCTACAAAATAATGAGAGTTTAAATTAAATTTATGTTAACATTTTAATTAATTGTTATAATAAAAAGAACACATAATATTAAATTAATTAATAAAAGTCATACATAAAACAATATTAGCTGGTGACAACGGTTTTTGAAGGCGCCACGTATACTGTAAAGGAGCGAACATTGAAGAAGAAGCAAGGAGTTTAAGTGAGAAAAGAAAAGAAATAAAGCCATTTATGAAAATCACACGTAATAAATTAAATTGATATAACATGATACTATTAAATTATTTTGATGATTGTAGGGTATTGAATAATAGATGGTAATATAAGCAAACATAAAGTCTTCCGCGATATTAAATTTCTATAGTTTGATAGCTTTAATGGTAAGCAACAAAGGCGGCACGTGGGCTGTTGGGGCCAGTGCATATTATTATTTAGTTTGGAGTAAGATCGTTTCCACCGCGAAGCCGCAGGAATGAGACACGCGCATAATGGGCTCCGATTTTTGTCTCCAACTCAAAACAACTCGAAGTAACGGATGGCCCAGCGCGTTTTAATTGTCAATAATGGGTCCCCAGACGGCTGTCTCTGGCGACAATTTATCGGTTCAGTTTATCAAACAATACATGGAAATTGTTCAAAGGAATTCTAAACGGTTTCATTTCTAAAAATAATAACGTATGTCTGGTTAAATGCTTAAAACTAAAATCCACAATTCTGTAAAACATGATGATAAATTTAACATTACCACAGTCAACTTACCAGACGAATTCAAGTGCATAATAAATATGACATAATTAGTTACTAATATCCACACTATATATTAATAAATAAATCGTTGCTAAGCTGTTAGAACCCCCGATGAGACAATTTGTTAAAGCTGCTTCTTATTAGTCCTCATAGTTTGATAAAGCAATATTCTTTATGTCGCTTAATTTAAAATTTGATTGGATATAGAAAACTTCAATTTATTACGACTTATTATGATAAGACACAGTTATCATTATCCTATAAAGTTTCAATTCCGTCACACGTCAGAGGCTAAACAGCTGAGCGACGACATTTAACAGTGATAATATGGATATGAATGAAACTGCATTATCACATTAATATTATCAAAAGGAAACTACAAATAATTTTGCACAAATGATTAACTTTATACATTAGCAATGATATATCTATCACTCTTATCAACACCAACAGCCTGCAACAATCTATAGCTGGACGAAGGCCTATGGAAATTAACAATTTCACTGCTGAAAATACGACCATCGAGGTAATGCGAAAATGATAGCTATACGCTAAGCATTCTCACCATGGTTTTAGGTGGCGAAAGTTGAGGGATCGAGCTCCATGGTTCATAAAGATATATGAATAAACATTGAAAAACTCGGAACACAACAACCGATGGCGATTGCGCAAATTCTATAAAAGACAAGTTTTCGTATTACGAAATTCCACAAATATATTCCGTTTCCGTTGTAAACATATTCACGTTATTGAAAACCGTGTGAATCCATTTCGGAGATGACATAGAAAAGAATATACAAAAAGTGCACACCGCATCATTCTTTATTTCTTTAACTTCGTCAAAAATATCCAAGTATTAATTTGAAAGTCTGGTTAGCGATGTTTAAAAGTTTAAAAGTTAGCGATGTTCGATTAGTGTGGATTTAAATTTGAATGATATGTGAATAAGTTGGATGATTTTTACTGGCCAACTATTATCTAAAGCGGTAGTAGAAATAACACAATGGACCGCCCTTCTCTGAGTTCTGCGCGCCCTGTGCGGTGTCCGCGGTCGCCCACGCGTCCGCCTTTTGAATACGTTACTCACTTGTAAAGATAGGCCACTTCTTACTTGCCAACTAAGCATTATAATACTATCTACTGCTTCATGCAACCACTTACTGTATCTTACTCCATTACTACTGTGTGACTACTAGGTACTAGTAACGTTGTACGAGTATATTGATATCTTCCACCTATGTGAGGTGAGTTTAGAGTTTAGATGGATGCTATTGTATACATTATTAGACTAGGATCTGTCTAACTTATATGGTAGACACACTCTTCTTCCTTATGTATTTTTTTTATTCTTTCTTATGTTTTTTTCATTTTTATCATATTTATATCGTGAACTTATAATTTGTATTGTTACAACATCTATAAAATAAATAAATAGCTGCATAGTAATTAATCATAGTAATAAATTTATGTATTAAACATATTTTTTTTATAATATCCCCTCCAAAGGTGGAGCACATAGATATCAACAGTATGACGATGACCACATTAGATCGACCATTCTATCTTCAATATCAGTTTCCAACTGTTAAATGGTTTCATTAAAATATATTGACATCGATTAGTTTATTTTATAGACATGTATTTTGATTGTGTACCGTTACAAACTATTTCTAAAAATAGTCTTGACAGTGGTGTCAAAATTTTGCTACAACGTACGGTCCGAAAGTGCAGCATAAGAATCCTCACGATGTATGTGTCAAGGCGTATTTATCTCGACAGATCAGTTTACGCGAGAATGGAGAAATTCGCGAGAAATACAAATCAATTGTCTTAACACTCTAACCTATTGGACAAAGATTTCTGCATCTTTGAACTATCAATAACTAATTCAAATGTTCAAATGTGCAAATGTGAGATTTGAAATCATCACATCCGTTAACGGAGTGCGTGTTTACTAACTCAATTTAATGGGACGGAAATAGCTATTGACAGTAACTCTGCAGTATTTAACCATAAATTATAACTATTGAAATAATATTCAACAATCTGAACAACAAAAAATACGCATTATTATAAATAAATAATAATTCGATTTTATTACTATTATATTATTTAAAACTAAAGTACTACCGATAAGTTGGCCCAAGTTAACTACACATATGAAGAATATATAGAATTTTTACTGAAAAATTATCAGCTAACATCTCGACCCATTTGTCAACCAGCCATGCATCTATGAATTTTAAAAAGGCATATGCAGCTGCTGGATTTGAATCCGCAACAATAGACAACGAATCGCACACGATTACCAACCGGCCACCAACACGAAATTAAAAATTTGCTTTACATAAATAATTTTTTTACTATCTCCTTTCTGAGAGTTGAGCATATGGATATCCACAGCGTGCCACTATCATGACAATTGACAGATTTTCTCAAGAGTGGTTGTCAACAAATTACTCAAGATAGAAAACAATAATTAATTATGTTTTTAGTTTAATTAATTGTAAATGTTGGTTCATAAAGGAAACAAAAATAATAAAACAAAGACATTGATACAATCAATAGTTGCAATAGTAGGAAGCCAATAAGAGGAATATATATTAGATCAGTTTAATCGTTGGTTTTCTATACAACCGACATGCTATACGATACATAAAACATGACACAAGTCCAAATTAAATATAAATTTTATTCAATTCAATAGAAAACATAATGCAGCAATACTAAATTCGTAAAGAGGCGGTATTATTATAGAAAATAGCCGTTTTCCATAATATGTATTTACTATTTTGTAGCAACGCACACAATGGGACAATATAAGGCAGAGTAAATTCAAACGAAGGTTTTTTTTTATTTTGCTCAGTTCCATCGCCAGTCTTGTTGGTGCAAAGGCGGGAAAGGATTGTATGGACATCTGTATGTATGTACTGAGTATGCGCGTGGTGTACGTATGCATGAAATAGTTAAGCGAATTTATATTATGGAGTTGTCGATTTCGATCAGGGTCGCCACTCAATAAGGCAATTTTCGAAGTTGTAATAATCATAATTAATCTCAAAACTATTTTGTAAACGTGGTAAAAATACTAAGATGTTTACAATGTATTCAATGACCCCTCGAAAAATCAAGATAATTAATTGATAATTTTATTGCAAATAGAAAAAACTAGCACTATTAATTAATCAATGATACTTATTTAATATAAATACAGAACGTATTTATAAATTTTAACTGTACATTTTATAATTTGCAACTAACTTAAGTATTCGTTTATATAAATCCGCATGATTGTCTTGGTAGATTATTTTCCCAAAGAATCGATTATCAGACAATTACTCAACACAATGGGCATCCAGCCCTGCATTTTTAGATATTAAAAAATCCGGCAGATATAGGAATCAAATCGAAATTCCCAGGATGCGAGGCGCGCACGCTAATTTAGATATTATTTTTAATTATAACGGATAAATTCGGTTATAAATAGATTTTTTATAATATTTCAAATAGCATTACATGGACATCAATGCCAGTATCAACGTAATCAATATTGGGTTGAGCAATTGTCCGACAAGCGACGCTCGTGAAAAATAATCTGTCAAGACGTCTTCAGGTTGCGGAGATCCATATTCTCCACTTTCGGAGTGGATTTATTCACACTGTGAGGATCCATATGCTCCACTTTGGGAGCGAACATGGTATGAAAAATATATATATTATTTTAAAGCAGGTAATTTGAAATTTTTTCGAGTTTAAGCAAATATAATGAAACCAGAATAGGAACAAATTAATGTAAAAACTTATTTAAGGTAATATCTATTTATACATAAAAAATATTGGGGGTAGTTACTTGTCTGTTTTTACTATCCTCACTGCTATATCTTGCGATGTCTTGACAGCTTGTTTTTCCTCGAAAATTAGTCAACAAATTTACCCATTAAGCATCCAACTCTACATACATCTCTGGATTGGAAAAAACTCCTGTAGAGCTTTGGATTTTGACCGCACGTGCTTACCATTCCACCACCGGGTTGAATTACAGCTATTTTGATAAGGGTTAGTTTTACATTTTTCGGAGATATATATATGTAGCGCACATACAGTTTCTAAATATTCCGCACAGAAAAACAAACATTTAATACTCACTTCTAAAAAGAAGATGCGTGATATGGAGTGAATATAAATTCACAAAGTATACAAAAGAAATGAGATTGTATACTTATTTATGCAGATTCAATATAACACATATGACAAATGAATAATTCATTATTTGTGGCATCCCTTACACCATTTCGAAAGAAGCGAAGATAAATTGAAAGCATTCCTATAAAGCCGAACCGATTTCTCGAAAATAGTGTTCACTTCCAATCGTTAAGGGTCCTTTGTGAGATGGAATTCTTCACCATATGAATGTGTGGTATTATTGATCAGAGAATGAGAACCAAAAGACCACGGTCTGATAGGGTTATTACGTATCCTGATGGCTTTGTGTTATGATTGCTTTCATTTAAAATGATCTTCAAATCCAGATAAATAATACGAAGCGATTGTAGCACCGCGGGGAACGCAGGTCGACGGTTTCTATTTCCTTCTTATACATTTAATATATTTCCACAATAACTTTTCGATTATCGCTCAGAAAATTTACGCAATATTTCATGTATGACAAGTAAAATCATGATTAAATTGAAACATATTTTGTGACTATTTATTGCAAAACTTTGTCTAATAATAAAGATATATATATATTTATAATATCTGCTCCGATGGTGGAGTATATGAATTACTACAGTGTAAAGATGTCCGCTACCAACGTTGTGCGTATGGATCTCAGGAATATAAATACTTTATATCGGGAGAATAGATTGTCACACAATTCACCAACGTATCGGGTATTCAGTCTCATGATTTATGTTTTATTAAATTCATAAATACAACTGCTTGGATATGAGCACCCAATGCACAACGAATGTTTTGAATAATTTTCGCTCCTAAAGTGGAGCATATGGATCAACACAGTGTGAAGATATCCACTTCGAAAGTAAAGTACATATATGGATCTCCGCAATGTGAAGACTTCTTGACACATTATTTTTCACGAGAATTAAT
Source organism: Rhyacophila evoluta (assembly GCA_022683975.1). NCBI lineage: Eukaryota > Metazoa > Arthropoda > Insecta > Trichoptera > Rhyacophilidae > Rhyacophila > Rhyacophila evoluta. Next base: position 21,168 of record JAGVSQ010000204.1, read on the forward strand.
TGTCAGACAATTGATCATGAGCATCCATCCTGCATTTTTAGATTTTTAAAATCCGACAGATAGGGAATCAAACCCGCATTGCTTGGCGCTCACGCTGCCAACTACGCTAACCGGAGAGATAGTGGAAATAAAACAATCTCTATTTGTAAAAAATAATGCATTTATTTTTATCAAATACAGATAAATAAATAGATACAGATAAATAATACAAATAAAATATATAAATACAATTAATTGCAAACGTTAGCATTTTTCACAGTAATTCAAGATTTCTAAAGAAATATTAGAACAACTGAAGGGTAAAAAAAATGAAAAATTAATTGTCACAGGTATTAGGAGTTATTAAAGATAGAAGCAAATGTCCATCAAGCATTTAAATTAGAATTCCTATAAAATATATATTACCCAACGAAGCTCAATCGATGATACAATTTATTTTTAATAATTTTCATTTATAATCACAAGAGTGCTTTTGATTATACTTTCATTACAGATGGATTAATTAAAACACTCAACATCACCCAAGCGAGCTCAACAAACAATCCAGATTGCAAAAAAGGATAAACTAGTACGGCAAGAAATACACGACTGTTGCCAACTTATTGCTACACTTACTAAACACGAGAGTATGTTGGATAAAACCTGCAGGGATCAGGATTTCTAAAACGGGACTCGAACCAGTCGCCACGGCGATGGCAAGTGCTCCATATACAGCTGCCACCGGACGAATGGCGCATAACAATAGCATTATGTTAAACGCAGTGGATGCTTAACACGTACGATTAATCAAAGGTTTCTCTTCTATGAATACGGATAACGTAATCAATATCAGTTGATAAAAGCTCCCCTACGAAAGTTTTGAATTGACTAAATTTAGTAGTTGATATTTGGAAAGCTCACAGGTAGCTTTTGGGTTGACATATCATTAAATTATTTACTCATTTTTATAGCTGGAAATATAATATCTATACGTCACTGTGTAAAGAAGTACGAAGAGATTGCCAAATAGGCACATCACAATATCAATATTGTATATTGAAGTGTATATTTTTTTACAGATAATCTTTTAGCGTGAATAAAAAATATTAAGTATTATATGTATAGAGTTTATATGGAAAATATTGTAATAAATTAATTTTATTAGAATGAAAATCTACAACTTAATATGATTTGTTGATCGCTATTTCCGATAATATTATTATAATTTTATCAATGTTATAGTTGTTGAAATGGATACGAATATGTATTTGGGACGTAATGTGATTTAAATTATCATTTAACTCAAAAAACAGTCCGATTTTAAGCTCATCATTTTGACTTGATACAAATTGACAGAGATTAAAAATTTATTTATAAATAATTCTTACTACAAACTATTTAAAGTCCGTAATAATTATATATAAATAATGGTGCATAATTATTTACGCTACGTTCAAAATACAATAGATTATTTACAATATATACCATGTCCGCGCCGAAAATGTTGCATTTAGTTACACGGTGTGGAAATATCCATTTCAAAAATACTGTATAAATTAAATGTCCCATCACAGATATTTTTTTCACCAGAATTGGTCGTCATCAAATTGCTCAAACAATTGGACACCCGGTCCTGCATATTTTGAATGCTCAAAATTCCGCAGCTGTGGAAATCGAGCCCACAACCTCCAGCTATCAAGGCAATAATATTACACTCAATAAGTATCGATTCCACTCGATATTTATGATTGATCAAAATAATAAAAATGCCATTTTCAACATTTACTCTCTTAAAAACAATAAATACTTTTACATTAATATTTCAAAAAGTGTTGTTCTATAGGGTTGATTACGTTAAAATCAAATAAATTATTATCTGTGCGTATTGCTGCATTAAAAAAATAGTTACATACGCGTGCTTGGGCCGGATGTCCTTACACGGGATTAAAACTGGTTTCGCTCGCTCCATGACCTTCTAGAGCAAAACCTTAGAGTTACAGCCATTAAGCACATATACGATACTATTTTTTTTAAATAGCTTCGATCTAATACCCATTAAAGGAGATACCGAACGGTGATAGAGAATTGAACTTTCGATAGTGTAAAGGAAATGCGATTTCAAAATGTCCAAGTGAGTGATAGCTTCCATGTATCAAATATGAAACTTAAAAGCTCGAAGACTAATATTATTAAGCTATTTTTATGTAAACTTTCGTAAAAAAGCACATATTCTTTCAGTATACGGACCTACCATTATTACAGTACCTGTAAATTATGTTATATTTCAATTCATAGCCTCGTAAATGGTTGGAATTAAGAGTTACCAATAAGGTTAGCAATTAGTTAGTAATAGTTGTATATACTTACCGCATGCAGCAGATTAACTTCAACTTACGAGATTCCTTCATTCAGGAGTAGTTAGTGGAAGTATCTAAGAAGCAGTAATTACCTAAAATAAAAGAAAACCCGTATTAAGTATTACACTCTATAATATTTATAATAAATACAATGAACTTTACTATTTTGTATCTGTATAAGACACACAAACAGATATCAGATACCAGATAGGTAGTGAACAATCTTGTTCTTTCATTGGTTAATAGGTAAACGTGCGCTCATCGCTTTAGGAGGTTGCAGGTTCAAAATGCATATGCATGAAAAATATCGACTTTAGAAATGAAATAGGACAAAATTCTAGATTTAAAAAAATAGCTGTTATTTGATAATCATAATATATACAACTTAATACACATTCTAACAAAAAGATGTAAGATAAAAATGCCAAATTCGTGTCTAAAGTTAGCTTTTATGTTTGAAAAAAGGATGGTCTGTGAAATTCGCGAACACGAAAAAGAGCTTCTAACTAATCAAATTTATTTGTTTTTTTTTTTTTATGAATAATATTATGTTGACTTTGGCTCAAAATCATTAACTAAACGTTTTTTTGTCTCCTGTAATTTTTTTTATACGTGAGTTACGTCTTGTTTCGTTTCCACAGTCGATATATAAAGGCAATGAACGAAATAAATTAAATGTTTAACGTCATTAAAATTTTATAATACAGTAATTTTATAATATATAAATATTTTTAATTATTTAAAATGTAAGTATTTGCATCAGTTACTAGATAACGTCGTTGTGATGTGATGCCTAGTCGACCACTCGATCGACAATGCTTCTACAGATCGGGCGATGTCAGACGTCTGGTAAAAAGTGTCGAAGAAGGTTCCAACACCAGCTTGCATCGACTCTGATAGCGCGTGATGTGAATGACAAAACTTTGCCAATAGGGTGCCGCGACAGATGTGACTAAAAAGCTCGACTGTACAGATTCTTGGCGGTCAAATTGTATTCGATTTTTAAATACTGCATAGTTTTCAAATTCGGAATGGCAGAGCTTTTTTAGATCGTCGTTTCGAAAATATAGGACCAGAACCAGGCTTTTGTATTTTCTTTGTGCTGAAATTACATAAAAATGTGGCCCACGAATAACGTATTGTATAATATAAAATGAAAGATTTTTTTTATTATCCAGAAAAGCTAGATATTTTTTAATAAAAATAACTTTCAAGCAGAAAATGGATTGTATAATGAAAATAGATGAGAACAAGGAGATGTTTTTTTGAGAATATTTATCTATGACATTGTTAAAAGCGTCAAAATATAAATCGCAAAAGCTCAAACTAATTCACTTCATAAATACTTATACATTCTGAATTATTTAAAACTGGTAAACTTCCATATGTGAAATACTTATACACTTAAACACTATATACTGCCACGAATTAAAAAAAATTAATAGCTTGATGGTCCAAATCAAGTTAATACACAAAGTTGATATTTATACATTTCTCTTTTAATGCCCACTTTGAATGTGAAGCATATGGATCTACATGGTGCGAAGATGTCCACTCCAGAAATAAAGTAAATGAATCTCCGCAATATAAAAATACGTTTTTAAAGTATAGTTTTATTTTTTGCAATGTCTCGTCTCAGTTGCATATTTTTGTATAAATACTTATGTGCAATATGACATGCTAATGTGTGTATGTAAAATGTGGCGATGATATAAGAGATTGCAAATAGCTTACAACGCGAGTTAAGCCAAAAAATCAGGTAACGTATTCCTGAAATATTGACGACGGTAAATTTATTTAAGCTCATCTGAATTGTTCACATACTTTAATTAATTGTTTATATGGCATGCCCTAGAAAGACTCGAGAATACCGGCGGGAGACAGGTATTCTAGGAGGCGGCATGTGGTGTCTATATGCCCCACTTTGGAGCGAAAATTAAAAAAAAAAATAAAGAAATATGATATATTAGCATCAAGAAAATATGATGCCATAATAGAGACAGATATCGATCAAATGGCTAACATGAATATTCGTTACCGACATAACATCCAAATAAAGCATTCGAAGTCGTTAGTTCATACGACACGCAGACAAATATTTTTTTACCAACATGAAGATGGCACTATACCGGTCTGTGTATGTACAAGTGATCGTAAACCTTTTTTATGTCCCCCTCGCTTCCTCACTCCGAGCAGCGTCTTCGAATTTAATTTATACCGCATTCGATCTTTTGAGAGACGTACGCCAAACTATGTTATGAACTTCTTCGATCACTTTGACCAGTGGAGGCACTAACAAAATTAGATTTTTAGACATTTTTCGAAAAACCTGTATTTTGACTCAATCCATCATACGATGTCCACAAGATTCACTAGTTATATTGCCTCTTTCTAGTTATTGCTATTATTTCATATTTCCTCTGAATCTAGAGACGCATGCTTTCCATTTCTTAAATAATTTAGATACCTATACCCACATCTTATTTTGCATATATGCTTTCAGGATGCATATAAACCAATAATCGATTTTTTACTCATTCTAAATCCCTTTTATTTCACCGAATATATCGTCATGTACTCAACAATTTTCAGAATACATGAATAATTAAACTTCTCTCGAATGAATACTAGAAAAGAAGTAGATTTAAGACTTCAAAAGAATCTGTAACACCTGTTCTATCCAGTTCCAATAATATTGTATGACTACTGATATAAAAGAGGGCCAGGTTTTCCGTTTCCGAACTTCAAAGTTCTTTTGGAAGTCATTCCAAATCACCTTCAATATTTGACGCAAGCACCTGCTTTTGTAACTCAGTAAATCATGTTTTAATATGTCGCTAGGAGTGATTAGCTTTAAATAAAATTTATAAATCTGCCTATATCACAAGTACGTAGCGTCAGTTTAAAAAAGCTTTAATAATTCTCTGTGTGTATTTATTTTTTATGCGTTTAATTGCCCTTGAGTGAATTGCCAAAGTGTACAATTATCTTGCGTTAATTTTTATTGTGCGCAACTTTACTGTCTTAGGTTGTGATATAATTATAAATGTATATATATTGCATTGATTCCCACGGTCATTGTGAATCGTTGTGATGAAGTCCACGAATAATTTTTTATTTGTGAAACACTTGTAGTTCAACCCCTGCACTGCATTTTTCTGAAAAATAATCGTCACAGCCGGTTCAGACTTCGAAGGCTTCCAAAATTCTTTTTCAGCGAAACTTTAGCATATTGATTTGGTTTCGCGCGAAGCATTCCACGCGAGCAATGTATCTTACCTACTAAACTTTTATGTACCATACGCAAAAAGGAACTGACTAAACAAGTTTCAAAGACGATGTATCACATACCAAAAGCTCTATAAAAGTTTGCGACTTTCAAGAAACCCATGACGAATAATAATATTTATTTGAATAGTAATAAAAAAGCACTATGCATAAAACATGTGATTTGTAAACATTCGGTAAAACAGTTCAGTAATAAGATTTTTTTAGCATGTCCATTCCAAGTGAAGCATATGGGTCTACAGTCTACACGGTCTAAAAATCTCCTCTACAGAAATGCATATCTCGCCACTGTAAAGATATCTTACGGCAGGTTTTTACGAGAAAATTCTGCTGGTCAATTGCTTGATTCATTGGGCGTGTAATCCTGAATCTTAGGATTTTTCATGCCTAGTTTTAGCGGAAATCAAACCTATAAGACTCCCACCGCCCACTTAAGCTTACAAACCCACAAAAAGCTCATTTATTATCTCACGTTTGAAAAACTTATGATCTTTAACAAAAATAAATCATATCCCTTAACTTTTATGACATTCCAATGATTCTCCGAAATAAATTCTACTATAAATTACTTTTATATTATATATTATAACTTTTATATTATAATGATTGAAAGGTTTAATGGATTTTGGCAAGAAATAGATATTTTAGTTCCATTCATGGAGTGGGGTTTTGTGACGGCAATATGGCGTTAGTAATTTGAATTTAAATGATTTCTCTACAATGTATTTAAATGACAATACACTGAAATATTGTATGATGATAAATTTCAAAACTATTAATATGCAATGAAAGCTTTTGACGTTTTAAAATTAAAGAGCTTACAGGTGGACAGCTTTAGATATTATAAATTATTGTTATACGTCCTAGCTATAATAATGATCAACAATAACTGTCCAGGTAAGGTGTAAGTTACACTAATAATTTTGCAAAAGGTTATCGCGGAGCTTCACCCTTTAAGCTCAAAGCAAATTCTGTATTATTTGTACGAAATATTCAAATACGGTCAATTCGCCGAGACGGAAAACTAAATTAATCTGTTTCTATCATTTAATATTGAATTGATAAAATAGATGAACGTATTTAACATTTTAATTTATCAATTTTTATTTAATGTTAAATAATTAATATTTTCGACTGATGGTGCTTGATGGAAATTGATTTTAAATTCCGAATTATTTATGTTAAATATTCGTGTTGATATAAAATATGCAATAAATTTAGGCAATTTTGAATATAATATATTTATCTCGCCGGTAGAGATAGCGGGTTCAATTCGCATAGCTTATAGATTTTTAAGAATTTTGGAATGGATATCCAATGAATTGGCTATCAAGCCGTCTTTTCACACCGTTTGTATCCATATGCTCCACTTTTGGGATGGATATGGTGCAAAAAGAATCTATTACACCATAACACTTAATTGATTCGACCTTTTTCTCAGTTTGAATTTGACTGCAGTAAAGAATTGCTCAGTATGAGATAAAATGTAACACCATGTAATGTGAGCAGGTACAAATATCAATATATTTTATAGGGATTTATATTTTTTATGTTTACATAAATATTATCACGAAGCGATAAACAATAGTATTGCCCAGCATACCTACCGCAGAAGAATACCAATAAGTGATAAATTTAATAAAATTTGATATCATCTGTCTCAGAGAAAAGCTTGTAATAGAGTCGACTCAAATAGAAAAAAACATCGACAACCTTTTTAATATATTCAACAGAACCAGTGGTAACTTCACCAATATATATTTATTGGATTTTAATCATAATAATGTCAAAAAGATTTTTGTATTATTTAGGATTCATCACGTTAATTTTATCTATCACCATGGCAACGGTGTTGATAAATGTGCACAGACAGAAATGAGTATTATGCTCAAATCCCATAACAAAACAAAAAATTAAAAAACAACAATACATTATGTTTCCCATATTCATATAATAAATACTAACTTATCTCTACAATTCGGATGATGTATCTCTTTTGCTGTACTTATAAACTCTTTAACTAAACTAAAATTTTATGTATTATATAAAATTTTATATGGCTACTTAGTCGAGGAGCGAAAAATTCTTTTTTACAAACTCGAAATTTATTTGGTAGAATTCGGATCAATTTCTTAATAAAATATAAAAATTGTAATGGCTCATTCCAGTGCTTCCCAAAAATTTCCGGGTCGCGGCAGATTTTTTTAATTAAGATTTTCCCACGGTGCCTTAACAACTCGAGCTACTAAAAAAATATTTCTTACCAGAAAATTATGGCTTGTCGTTTTTTAGCCCCCACGCTACTGAAGTTTTAACTTCTTTTCATAAAATTATGGTTTTGTTTTTTTAAATTCGTGCACGAAATTTCGCGTCACCCCTGGAACGACGCCACGGTACGCACTTTGAGAAGCCCTAGCCTATTCTATAAAATCGATATTGATCCATAAAATATTACAACAGTAACAAAGAAGTGAGATGCAATTTCAATATAATCCAGTTACATCTAAGATGTATCCGATCCTTATTTGAAGAATATAATTCTTCTTCCATATCTGCTTCCTAAGCGGAGCCTATAAATGTCATATACCGCTTCCAAGAATTCTTGTGGCCCATCAGTAATTTGAAGAATATAAACAAAACCATTTCTATATATAATAATAAATAGGGATCTCTAGACGGTTAAATATATTTGCACTCGACGATTTTGCTCTATGAAAGGATCCACAGCTCGTAATCCATCTAGTTATCCGAAATCGTTCCGTGACTGTTAAAAGGTTCTGTCTGAGTACTACATATTCATTGTGCTCCGAAAATCATATATAAATAAAATTAAAACGTCTGTTCGATTCTCAGTCTGATAAATTTTTCCTTGAATATAATATTATTATGTTTTCAACTGTGTTTCAACTACAATGGTTGACCAGCCACGTGATAGCTTCAACTAGTCAAGATAAAGACATCGTAAAGTCGAGTCAAAGATATTCATAGCGTTCGAGGGACGTCAAGATTCATTGGGCACCTTCAAAGAAAATATATCGATTACCAGTCACACGCCTCTGCAGGCTTTTTAGCTTATCATTTAACTGAACGGGAAAAATCGTAAAAGAAATCCGAATGCCTTTTCTTATTGCCGATAAAATATACACAAACTGAATAAGTTAAGGTTTTTTCTTACCGGTGATTTTTATCAGCAAGATATTATTAAACTACACGGTTTTTTGGGAAATAAAATCTTGTCATGTTTGTTATTTCTAAAAATACTTACAACCTCATTTCATTTGATAAAATTTATGAACATAAAAACTCATTTTTCGTTTCTCATTATAACTGTATTAATGTTTTCTTCACCATGTACGCTCCCAATATGGAGCATATAGATCTAGACAGTATGAAGACATCTACTCCGAAAATGGAGTATATGGATCTTCGCAATGTGAATTATTTTTCACGAGAATTGTTTTAGATGTTTTAAATCCGACAGATGAGATATCGATCCCGCATTCCCCGGATTACTGGGCGCGCCCGCTACCAACTACGCTAACCCGGCAGAGGTTGATTTTGAGACATTATGAATATAGTGCCGAGATCTATATATTTGTGAGTAGTGTGTAATTTCCGGAAAATTCTGGTCATCACCATTCCGTACGGTTATTTCATACATTTCACGTTTTTTTGCTCGCCAAAAAGAATTTCGAATTTCCCGAGTTTTTTTTTTAATTTTAAATTTCCCGTTTCTCTGGAACAAAAATATACGGGAAACGTTACCCCTCTACTTGTAATCCATTGCTGGAGTATCTTTACACCGTTGAGATTAATATGCTCCGTTTTCAGCATAAAAAAACAAAAACTGAATCTTCAACATCCAGTATGAGCAGTTCACAAGCACGTTCATCTACCAACAAAGCCACCGAGGTGATAATGAACTACGTACATAAATTATGTTTTAAGTGTACAGGATTTTTAAATACCCACACATATTTTTTAAATTTTAAAAACTCTCATCAAAACAAATTTACAAATAAATTTCTCCGCAATTTTCTATGGAACTAATCCGCTTTGAGAACGGCAAATTTATGTGACCGACCGGAACGGACCTTCACTACCAATTTACGACTGAATGACCCCTGAGAGCATACAGGTAAAGTTTAAATCTCAAAAATTGATTCCTGTTAATTTATTTAACTTCGATTATTTTTACGTTTTATAATTTTTCTATATTTGATCTGGAAGTATAATAAATGGACAGCGTGTCCCATGTACTCAGAATTGATGCCCAATAGGTAGGGCAATGGGTGAATTTAACGAAGTCCCTTCGGTTATCGATATATTCCACATGAGTGAGAGAGAGAGTTTAAATTGATGTTGTTTAATAAGTTTTTAAGATAGGATCTTACTAACTCTCTAGACAGGTATTTTTCTTTTCTTTTTTTTCCAAATTTTCTAGTCACTTTTAGCTCATTTTATTGTTATTTTATTTGTTTTATTTCTTACATATTGCCATTTTATAAATGTTCACTATGTGTGTTATATAAGTCACGTTTTAAATTTCATGAATTTATAATTTTGAATATTCTCCGAATCCATATAAATAAAAATGTAAATATTGATTTGTTCAAAACCTTAAATCTCCGAAAGTTCTTCACCGATCGCTTTGAAATTTTGACACAAAGTTGCATTTAAATACGCGCATACTTTTAAATAGATTTCACACCTGTGACAGGTATAAAACTTGTCTTTTTTTGAAAACAGCGCTATAATTAAAAACCAAACTGCGCCACAGCAATGCATGGCCGGTTACAGCTCGTGTAAAATAAATAAGAAACATAAATGAAATTTCCGACATTTTTTTTTGCTAGAAATTATTCTCACTCTTACTTGGGTCAAGCAAGTGTATGATTCCATCAACATTGAAGCCACTTACCACAATTATACTAGGCAACGCTTTACGGATACTTTAAAAGAGTCCTCATCTAGAGCTTTGATTAAGTCCACATGAACTTCGGGGGTTCGAAGGCTGCGAAACAACATTTCATTAAAGAATACAATACTAGAAAAACTATTAATATTATAATATTCTTTGCATGCAGTGTGGTGTCTTTTTGTTTGGGCTAAACACTTAATTCTACAGAATGTATAGTTTTCTAGCTCTTAAAAATTCAATGTCTTATGAAGCTTTGTAGGATACTTTGAATAGTAGCTGTGACACGAGATTTAAATGAAAGTAGAATGTATGTATGTTTCGAAGAAAAATGACTCCACTTCATTTAAACGACCTACGTATATGTCGGTCAAAGAGGGTCGACCAAGTATTTCTTTACGACTATTTAAAAACAGTTTAACTCAAGTGGTATATTATAATATTTCGCATAATTTACTATGTTGCGAGATACGTTTATGACCGTACCGTGAATTTGCATAGTAAATCTGTAATGTGAGACGCCAGGCTACGTTAATGTTACTCTATTACACGAGTTCGAGGCATAACATATTACATTATAACCAAAAGTAGACAATGGTTATCAATTGAGTTGAGATAATGAGGAAGAATATGACATTATATGGATTGAATATGATTATACATTGACAGTGAAATAATTTCGCATATCACACCAGTTTCAACTAAATTTACTTTTTATTACGCAGTTTAAAAATTAATGTTCAACCAAATGACAACTCATTTAGTTGAGATAATAATTAGTAATGGGAAAAAAGCTTAACTTTAAATAATAAAATATATTGAGCATTTAAGTTTTACATTTAAACTTAATGAGTGATTTCATTGATTAAAAAAAATTCGTAAAACTCAATATATATGTCTCCCCGGTAGCGTAGAAGTTAGCGTGCACGCCTAGCAATCCGGGAAATGCGGATTCAATTCCCACATCTGTCGCATTAATAAAAAAAATCAAAAATGCTAGACTGAACGCCAATTGGGTTGAGTAATTTTCTAAATTTTTATTAAGAACTAATTTATTAAGACGTCTTCACATCGCTGAGATCCATATATTTTACTTTCGGAGTGGATATCTTCATACGGCGTAGATCCATATGCTCAAATTTGGGAGCAAACATAGTGCAAGAGAAGTAATAGAAGAAAATATATAATAAACAAAGAGTTTTGAAACCATACGAAACTGTGGAATTATTTAGTGATACGTTTAGCAATTTATACAAATAATTGGAAAAATATTTGCGAAATGATTACACGTTAGTAATAATGAAAATTTGGCTATGAGTATGTCGCTATTAATAATAATATCGAAAAAATGTAGTATGTATTATGGTATAAATTATTTATCCAGGTATGGCAGGAATCGTTGGTGTATTGGATATATCCAAGACAAATCTGACTACTACTGTTAAGTAATATTATAAAACGCTAAAATGTTTCTTTATTTCTTTAGCAGAGTATTCAGTCGAGGTCGAGACAGTTTGACTAGCTTTCAGTGTCACGTCTAGAAAATAAAGACATCAATACCTTTCACGTCTAGGTATTGGATTACCAGTGGTCGGGGGAGGCTGGTGCATTAGCAAGATCCTCGAGGACTGGGATGCGGTATCCGGTTTCAGAAAACGTGAACGTAATGGAAACACATTCGTGCTTTGACATATCGAGTTATGCTTCGCGAATAATTTTATTATGCTGATAAAACTTGATGCTCGACGTCGTTAAGGATTGACAATAAGATTGAAAGTAAACTTTATCAATACCTTTAAAAAATCAGGAAAAATAACAATATTTACTGGTTTTATTGGAATAGTATTTTTGTAAATTAGTTAACTTTTTTAGTTTCTCAGCACATGCGCTTTAGTACCGGGGACTGTAGATTCGAGCCCAACATTTTCATAAGATTTTAGACACAACTCAAATAGACGGGACTTGATTATACTTAATGAGTTTAGCGATTTTTTTTAATTTACCTGTCAAAATAAGTCCCTGCGAATACTCGATTTCATGAGTGGTTATTTTCACACCGTTGAAAACTATACTGTCCACTTTCGGAGCGGACATGGTTTAATAATTTCACATGGTTTTAAATTTTAAAAGATAAAGCTAGACTTTATAAAATTTATAAAATAACATAAAACGTGCGCGTGTGTCTGTGTGTCACAAGATCTCCTCCCAAATAGTAGTGAACACCGGTAAGATGAAATTTTCACCAACTGTTTAAATTACTATTTTTTAATTAACTATCTTATTTTTAACTGTGTTTCCGATAGCGCAGAGGTAAGCGTGCAAACCTAGCAATTCGGGGAGTGCGGGTTCAATTACTACACTTGTCAGATTTTTAAAAAAATCCAAAAATGCAGGGCTGGATGCCTATTCGATTGATCAATTATCTTGTGAAAAAGAATCTGCGAAGACATCTTTACATTACGAAGATCCATATACTCCGCTTTCGGAGTGGACATCTTCACACTGTGTAGATCCATATGCTCCACTTTGGGAAAGAATATGGTATAGGGAAGAAGACGTGCTTCTTTTAACTTTTGATATTATCACCGATGATGAACAAAAAAGCTTGCATATTGACAAGTATTGAAATAAATTTGTGGTAATATTGTGTAACAGGATGAATAAAATTAATTCGAATAAAGAATGAGTTTGAATCATTCCCAGACAAAGCCTGATAATAAAGCTACCTAGTTATTAGTATAATCTATCATCAATATATATATTTTATTTTACAAGTCACAATAACGTTGTTCACAGTGGAATGAACATGGAAGAATGTGCCAAGTCAATTTATCCGTACAAAAAGGCGAAATCGTACGAATATAATGATAATGGCTTTTAGATTTCTTTTCGAGTGTAAAAAAAGGGATCGCATTTACCCAACAGTAGGAAAGCTATATCCTACGTACAATGCGTACAAGAAAGAAAAAGAAGACGAAGAAACGCCATTACAAATGAAAGAATCGAATTATTCCGAGAAAAGAAAATTAATGTTTCATAATAATAAAAACGGTTTATAGCTTCGAAAAGGTTTTAGGGGTCGCGAGTGGACATAAAGTAATAAAACATGATTTGTAAGAAAAAATGAATTCCAAAGTGTACTAAGGAAGAATATTAAAACGATTTTAGCGGAGCCGAGCACGCTTTGGCACCAAAAATTGATGGTTTAATTCCCACAAGTTCGTTAAAAATAAAAAAAAATTAAAATGCAGGTCAATAATGCAATAAGAGTAGAGTGATTGACAGATCTTCGTGAAGTATTAAATGGTCCAGGTTGTCATGTTCCACCTTCTTTTTTACTAAGGTCCTACAATCATATAATTACAATGTATGTGACAACTAAATATTTATAATTAGATTAGAATTTACATGGTAGAACACCATTTCGCATTGATCAAATAATAATTATGTATTAGTATAATTCTATTGAATCACCGATTTCTTCGTGAACCATTTTCATGTGACATCGTTATGTCTCGATAAGTGCCTTAGAGAAATAGCTGTCGGGAAAACTATTTTACACCGAGAATTTTAATTTATTATTTTGAAATCTTTTTAAATATAATTTAACATTGTAAACAATAAATGTTTCCACAATTGGCCATGGCTTCATAACCATTTTTTTAAGTCATGTCCTCTCCGAAAGTGGAGTGTATGGATATCCGAAAGTGAAGATACGTCTTGAGAGATTATTTTTAGGCAGAATTGGTTACGAGACAATTAATTGCTGAACCCAATGGACATCCAGTCCTGAATCAGATGTGGGAATCGAAATCGCAATCTCCGGATGCAAAACATGCACGCTAACCTCTAAGTTACCGAGAAGTAATATTTTACGAAATTGAAATCATATTTATGTGGATGTCACAAACAGATTTTAAATAGAGCCATTTCAAAAATATACTCCAATAGTCCAGAATATATGGCTCAATTTTTTTTACGATTGTAATTACGAATGCATATTGTTTTAATAAATTCCAGGATATTTTGCAATTTGATATCGATTTCCCGGAAAACTCTGTGCCTAGCACACCTCCCGAAAAAATTAAATCCAATGACTCATTTGTTTTTTTATTACGTACTTTTTATTTCGTATCGGCCAAAGTGAAACGAACATGATAGGGCATCTTCTAGTAAACCCAGTGGTCAAACACCTTCTTAGTGATTTGTTTATTTAAGTAGTAGGTTTTTTTTAAATCAAAGTTGCTTCTAGTAACGTTTTGATTTTTCTCTTATTTATATTCACGTGGTTTGCACAATTAAATGAAAGATGGTAATTAGAAATGTATATTCCTGCCAAATTGTATTAAATAAAAGACATCTGGTTATAAATATCTAATATTTCATTGGTGAATTTTAAAGTATTATGATTTGTAACTTTTATGTTACATTTTACTTGACTTGTATAACGACAATAAATAGATTTGGAACATTGATACACATTTCGTTCACAGATAAATATATCTCTTGGTGAATGCAATAATGTCAACTCAAAAAAATCTTGTTTTATGTTAGACTTGAATCAAGTCGACTTTTTATGGGCCTTTCTGTTCGAAATTGTTTAATTATTTCACTTTGGAGTTAGCGTTGCGCATTCAAATCTTTCAGCTGATAGATTTGAAAAATATCAAATATACGAGACTGGATACTCTATTAATTAAGAAATTATTGTTCCGACATAAACAATAATTGTAAAAAGACCTGTCACATTGTAGGAGGTTAAGTGCTCCATCCTCAGAGTGGAAATCCTATAAAACATTTTTCATTTCAATGCGAAAATAGTATACAAAATTATATGATGATGGAAGTGTTCACGTGTCGTTTGTTGGCAAGTTACGCCGCTTTCAGGTTGCGTGCAAAATCCGTTAGGGGATGGAAGCGATTAAGCGACGAACAAAAACCTTACAAACAATCGTTATTTTTGGAGGCTTCTACTTACCGTTTCGGATTTTCCTTTAAGTGATATAGCTCTATTATTTTCCGAGTTCGACGAAAACAACGGATAAGCATTCATTCATCCACCATTTAACGAACAAAAATATTTTTATGTAAATTTAAATGTAATTTTAATGACGAAATAATGTTTCCTTCCTATTAATTTGTTATAATTTTCATTTAAATGTGACCACAATTTATAGTCATATATCAAATATATTCAGTTATACATTTTATAATCTCTGATTATAATTACGCTATCCAACTGGAATTCGCTTCACAAAACATTTCTCACTGTAAGAAAAAATAATAATTACTTCCAGGTGAACATGACCGCGGAATAGAAACATTATAAACTTTCTAGATTAATTTTTAATAATTCTACTTCTTCTTCAACAATTTCGTAGAGAAATTTTAAATATCAAACAATATTCCCACTTTCGTTAACAGTTATGGTCACTAAATTAGTTAGAAGCTTGTGTAGTGTAGTGAATTGTAATCAACTTGTGTGTTGCCATTTTTGGGGTAGATTTTCGGCTGATTTACGAATCCCGTTTTTATAGGTTTTTCCAAAATAAAGACAAAAAAAATAATAAAATTTGATTCATTTTTTATTTTTTCTTCATCTTCTTCCATATTCATCTCCACTCTTTTTTGGCTATTTTTTTATTATTCTAAGTACAATACTTCTTTCTTATTAGTTCCCTAAGCGGATCATATGGACACCACACAAGGCCTCCAAGAATCCCTGCCAAACGTCAGTATTCTTGCGCTCTCCCAGGTCATTCATACATGAATCTTATTACTCTGTAGAATTTATTCTAAAGATAGTATGTAGCGATCTTTCAGGAGACAGAAAACCGGTTGACTTAAAGAATATGAATGTCAAATTAAGGCTCAATTGAAGCATCCGCAATATATGGCCAACTTTCATCGTCCAGATTTTATTATTTAATAATATTAAACTTACAAGTCAGTTACTTCGTCGTGAAAATTTAAGAAAAACAAATCGGTACTGATATTTGACGTTTGAATTTAGGAACGTGCTAGGAGCCCGGTGATGTATTAAAATATGTACTCACGCCGAAAAGGATAATTTTTTAGAAGATATTTTGAAATAAAAATACAGATATACATAGCAATACTCAGATACAATAGAATTGCAGAGCAGCACGTATGTACATTAAATTTGGCTGAAAAACATCAGTGACTGGTTAGAACAGCTGAGAAAATGTTTCGCTTAAGCAGAATAAAGAACGCTTTTACTTAAGTGATTGGTATTCTGTCACTAAGATCTGATATGTCACATAAAGAAGAAAGTAACGGAGAACGCTGTCTTAAAAACGACGATATTTGTGATAATAGATAAAAGAAACAAAAACCATACACACCTAGACTTTTACCTAATATTTTGTAAGAAACAATACTGCAATATGTATGTTGAAAAACACACTTGAAGGTATAGGAATTATTATTTATTATTATAATTTTTTAGCATATTAGTAAAAAAATAATACAATATTTAAAGTCTCTCTTTGACAATCAGTCAATAGCACAGTTGAACTAGACATATGAGTTAGATAAGATAATCAAAAGTAAGATGTAAAAATTTTACGTCGCAACTACGTCACCGCTCGCTTGGAAGAAGTTCTTGTAACAGACAGACCCACGTGTGTATATTCTGTTATATAATAAAGATTAACCAATAAAATTAATCATTCGACAGTTATTAAAAGATACCAATTAAATCTGTTCTTGAATATAAGATTTAATGAAGAAGATTTAGAAGAATAGATTTTATCAAAAATTGAATCATGAAAAAAAGTTCGACTGCATTATATTATTTTTTATACCATGTTCGCTCCTAAGGTGGAGCACATGGATCTACACAGTGTGGAGATATCCACTCCGAAAGAGGAGTATATGGGTTTTCGCAATGTGAAGACGTCTTGACAGATTATTTTCCACGAGAATTGTTTGTCAGACAATTTCTCAACCCAATGGGTATCCAGTCCTGTATTTTTGGATTTGTTTAAATCCAAGAAATGGGGAATCGAACCCGATATCCTCAGATTGCAAGGCTCGCACGCTACCAACTACGATACCTACCGGGGAAACTATGTTTAAGCTGTATAAATATTATTTGCCCAAATACAGCATTTATTTAAATATTAATTTTAAGATATCGAATAGAGATTGTCTCACACAAAAAAGAAAAACCTGAATAATGCAGACATCTCAAAATTTATTAGAATATCTAAAAAAATATACAAAATCGGACATACAATAAGGTATTGATATTGTATTTACATATCCTTTGCAAAGACTTACATGCTCCCCTACGGGACACATTTATTTACTCTACAAATAGTAACTTGGCATAAATCATATTTTTCTATGAAAGTTTTTGGATGAGTTTTTCCTTCTTTTGTTTGTGTTATCAAAAGCTTCCTAATTATAAACTTACAACTGCCATTATCAACTGTAAAAAAACTTTCGTTCGAAAACAAATCAATAGAATATAATTGAGTCACGCAATGTAAGACACATGCCTCATTTCATTGTGGCGCGTGTGATTCCTCGCTTTATTTGTTTGAATTCAAAAGCCACCCTTAACAAGTGGGGGAGGAAAAATTAGAGCAATTATTCAAAGCCAATCTTTCCTCGGCTGTCTGAAACTATGTAGGAAAGATTGGACAATGATATCCAATGCATATCGTGACTAGAGCGGCACGAAGGAGCTACTATACGCTTTCTATTATTGAGTAAGGAGTCAAAGTTATGAGTGAATTCTATGGCGAGCGTGATGATCTCTTCCCATATTTTTTTGAGAATGAATAAGACTCGTAAATAAATATCTTCTTTATTTTTTTATTATTACTTTTAAGACACTTTGTCTTGGGTAATTTACATTTACTCTAAGATCATTTTATCGAAGAAACTAGATACGCCTAATTAAGACCAGACGTAAGAACGGGAAGGGTGAATAGTGGGCACATTTGGATAAATCTTTACCAATAAGCGATGAAAATACACTATTAAACTATCATTCAGTTCGTAAAATCTTCTTCGAACACGTTATAATATAATTCTTTTGTTATTATTAATATTGTATTCACTCAACACTTTTATTAAAATTATAGCATATTGCATAAATAAAATATATCAAAAAGACTAAATGAGCTAAAATGATGTCAATTCAAATTTCTACGAGAGAATAATATTTTGCAATCTTAGTTTTGTATAATTTGTATTTATTTCCAGGATACTCCCGTCAAATAAAATAAGTTATTTTTCGATATTAAAGCTCCGGAATACGCCTAATTATGACCAGGTGTAAGTATAAGATAGATAGACGATAGGCACACAAAACAATGGTGGTCGCACCAGCATCAAGATTATTATAAATTTTCTACAATCAGTTATATAGGTGAAACATGGCTATCAAGGATTTTAATTGATAAGTTCTAATGCCTTTCACAACGATTTAGATAAATTAATAAAACGTTAATGAAACCAATTCGAATATGTTTTTACATATCGCCAAGCCCAGTTTATCCGATTTATTTATACAATTTGTTCTGCCCACTTGATATTATTTGATAACTATTTAATAATTTCAAAATATCTTAACCCTAAATCTAAGTTGACACATTATAACCAAACATACACGAATAGATTAAACTAATCTTTATATTTATAAAATAATTTCAACATATTACGAACAGTGTACATTATTCTTTACTTTGTTACCTTAATTCAAAGTTTTCATGATGTGTTTGAATTCTGACTTGGTGATAGCAAAATAACGTGGGGTACTAAAAAAGCTCTTCGTTGTAAGCTTACGTTCTTATGATTGGTAAGTCGGTAAGGACTACAAGTGGGAAAGAAAATTTCAAATTCTTTAATTACATGTTACAAACGCATTAACTACGAATAGCTTTCAATTATTTGTCTAATTTTTATTTTTTTATCTAATAAATAATTGTAATATGTTTACTCGTTAATGTCTTATATAAATTTAGTTGCGATTAAAAACCTGTTTCGTGTATTTTTTGTTCTTCACATTTTGTAAATCCATATTCTTAACATTAGAAGCGAACACGGTAAAAAAAAAATACAGCATGCTTTCAAACCAGTATCATGCGGATACCTCCGAAGAGCTTGAATCCTACCCGCCCTTTCTTCACTGCCTGATGAAACCCTAGCGTCCAGGAATATTGTTGGGTAATTTCCACGGAATGAATAATATATGATAGTATACCAAAAAGGAAACAAATCAACTAGTGGGTGACAGAACATCATGAAGATGCTGCGTAATTGTATATTGTATAATAAGTATATTATAAGTATATTTCTATAACATAAACATATACACTATACCAAATATAAAAAGACACGGCATCAAACAACCCCCAGAAACCTATCAGTGTTATCTAAAACAATCATTACATTTTGATAATGCTCACAACAAATACTGAAAATCCAAAATCAAATACAATAATAATATCCGTTACTTGAGTCAGTAGTTCAACGTTCGCTGTACTGTAGACATCATGAGTCCGTGGCAGTAGACGCGGCACAACAACCAAGTACTAAAACTTTCAACCCTCTAATTATTTCCACCCCTTAATTATTTCAAACCCCCGTACTTCAAAGAGCCTTGCACCGGGTGTCTAGAATGTTAAGTGATAGGTGAGTGTTGCATTGTTATGAAAAATCGATTCAAAACGAACATTAAATACTTGAGGGTGTAAAATTCATATTATACAATAAAATGAAAAGCGAGTGCTAAAAATACACAACTTTCCCATATACTTTATTTTTGTTTAAAAATAAAATTGGCTGGTTCAAAATTGTATTAAATACGGCTAAATATATGATAAATACACAAAAGAATATATTTTTGACAAACGTGTATTTATGTATTGCCATCGAATAAGTTCAAATTTATAAATTAAGATCGTAATATGACGCGCATGATCTAATTGCCACCACCTCAATGAGACGCAAACCGACAAATACATGTAATCTACAGTTACTTGGCCACATTTTGGTATTTAGGAATATATTCCATTAAACCATTTTTTCATGTCTATAAATTAATCGGGATCACTAATCAATAAACACAAATATAACATTCTTCTGCTCCTTAAAGGCCTATTACACTACACAATTTCAAGGCACCCTTACCCTTACTTAGTGCGGTGTAATAAGCCTTAGGCACTTAAATCACATACAAGAGACCACGCCTACTCCGCAGTAAGAGCACTTAATATTGTGTAGTGTAATAGGCCTTTTAGTCTTGAAAAACATGGATTTGGTTTGCATTATAATGTGCGTAGTTCATTTTATTACATCAATTAACTATATTGGCGGTCTGTCCGATTTGAACTATCATAGATATGAGCAAGTGGCGTGATTAGTATCTTAAAATCTGTTACAGTATTCAAATCGAAAGATAAAACCACTTTACTTCACGTAAAGGGCTGAAAATCTACGGTTAGAAAGTCAAGTATTGACAGCAGAATTGTGTATGGAACATCACCATTTTAAATCTATTTCCACAAAGTAAAACTTTTTCAGCGTTCTTTTATTTAACGAAGAAGAAACGTGTTTTGTAGTGCTTGTAGGAAACGGTCTAAGAAAGTGTAAATCGCGATTAAATATTAAGTATCTCGAAAGTATTATAAATATTTTATTTTACTCATCGTAATTCCGATAAAACTAAAATACACACCATGAATAAATAAAAAAATCGTGAAATTTAAATTTTCTCACGGAGCCTTCACGGTTCTTCAATTATTCTGTGTACTCAAACACAAGTACGCACGCCTGTACTGTAGTTCTACATTTTTCCGTCGTCCCTTGTTATTTTGTTTCGTTGTTTTTATTTTCATTCAACGTGCACGCTTTCCCGACAATTAGGCAAATTTATGGAAAGGGAAAAACTTTCGGATTCGTTTGAAAGCAGTCGAAGGAAATTGGAGCGAGCAGGAGATAAGGAAATGGAAAAAATGCTCGAATTTAAATCGCAAATTCTTCACATGACGATGTATCTTTTTAAGAAAAATTTATGTTTCCATTTACGTTGAATTCATATATTAACGCCTCGTAAAGAATACATAAAAACGTCGCTTTTTATTAAGGTTCTAATATACTAATGTATAATTGCTTCATTTATTGTATACTCTGTTATGAGCCAACTAACCAGAATTAATATATACTAGTTGTATGTCAGAACGATAAAATAATATATTTTCTTCATTTCCTATGTGATATCAGATTCCTATTGTGGCAAAAGTTACTCAATCTCATGCTTAAACCTCTTAATGCCATGAACTGTCTTTGACTTTAGAAAGTTCTTTATTTATATGTTGGCTAAATCCTTCAAGATGCTAGCCAGCTATAGAAAAACTTCCATATCTCACGCGTCCAAAATTTACTGTCTTTGTAAATTTTGATTTCACTCGATTTTATTCTCATATCAGTATCTTAATAACATCGCCCTACGCAATCATAACATAAATGTCTCCAAGAGATAAATATTGCATTTCTTTAAAACTTTACACCCAGCCCAATAAATTTAAATCTATTAGAAATAGCAGTCTATTTTCTTTTATAATTTTAATTTGAATTATCATGACAAAACAATGGCTATAAAACATACAGCTTTTGCAATAAATTCAGACGTCAAAAGCTTAGTTTTCCATAGGTATTTATTATCATCCATAATTCGTTTATATTAATCTTAGATAAAATAAGAATACCATCCAAGATTTTATCTTACTTTATGATAAGTATTAGTTAAATAAATAACTAATAATATTACACATATCATAACGCTATATTATTTCATATTTGGAAACATCTAAATTTAACTAATCTTAAGTTAAAATTAACCTATAATTGTACTATTACTTTATATGAACTTATATATGAAGCTCGTTTATTAACTGTACTTAATGTAAATTGATTGTTAAATCGTATTCACATAAATTTCCACAAAATTTAAATGAGTGTAAATTAAATTCAATAAATCCACAAAATAGCTCCTAATAGTAAATGTGCTTTTACATATTTCTTAAGTAAAAGCTTAATGATATAATTACAAAATATATTAAGTTTCATTTTACCCAATTCACGATACACTTCGTCTTTCTGACACCATAATGATTCTAATTAAAACCTAGTTATTGTAACAATTTACGGCACACCGTTTCAGGTGATTTACTCAAAGAAATAAAGCTCAAAATTTCCTCAGTGATGTAAAACACTTTTAACGGGGAAGTTTCGTTTAAATATAAATAGCTTAAGGCTTGATTAATTTATTGGAGCGTTTGATGGCGGAAACGTGTGCAATAAAAGAAAATAGCGTTGATTCTTTTACAATGTTCAATTCTACAAATAAATAAGGGATATTTGGAAGATATCGAATACCCTTAATGTTTATAATAGTTCAATGATAAAAGCTTGTTGCGAATGTGCTCTAATTAATTGTATACTTCCAGTTTTCAGAATAAGGGTTGTTCTTTCAGCGGCTGAAAGTAGTACATGTAAGAACGACTTGGGAATCATATCATACAAAAAAATTAAATAACTTACACATGAGTTATTAATATCAACAAAACATTAATAATTGCTATAGATTGAAATGTATTATTGTTAGTCAGTTCGATATTCGGTCAGATTATATTACTTATTTTCCTCTTATTTCATTCGATATTTCAATACAATATTGAGATAAATCAATATACTTTTTTTACCCTAACCACGCCAAAAGTGGGATTTCAATATCATGAAGATGGACTACTTCGGAAATGGAGTATACGTATCTTGGAATTATCAATATTTATTTTGACAGATTTTTTCAATGATAACTAGATATCTTGAAAATAATGTAGATAAATATTTTTACACGTATCGAATAATATGACAGTTTATTCATGTGTTTAAATACTAGTGGAAATCAGTATTTTAACTGATTCTTTATATTTAAAAACGTTTCTTTGAAATAATTATATTTGTAAGTAAAGAAATACAAAAATATGATGTTTCAA
>JAGVSQ010000205.1:0-15780 GCA_022683975.1 Rhyacophila evoluta
TGGAAATTGATTTTAAATTCTAAATTATTTAAAACTGGTAAACTTCCATATATTCACATATGGAAGTTTTCCAGTTTTAAATAATTTAGAACTTTGCACATTGTTGAAAATAACTAAATCATAGGATTAATAGGTTATACAATCCCAATCTGATAATGGAGAGATTGAAAATATGAATAAAAAAATGTTTTTTTTTTTTACATAGTACAGTATATTATTGATACTTTCATGAAATTTATTAAATAAAACATAAATAATTTATTAGAGCTTTTCATAAATTATTTTTGATTTTTAACTTTCAATTTTAATGATATTATCATTCACTCGTCGATCTTTTTGAAAGTAAAATGTTAAAATAATATGTCAACCAAAATATTAATTTCATTGCGCTACAGAAAAACCCAAGTATATTTTACTCAAATACCGTTTTATATATAAAAAAAAACGAGCGTAACGAGCATACATTTTCATTTTGTCTGCTCGCTTCTAATTTACAATTGACTGATTTTGATTATATATCTTTTTCATTGAGCTGTATAAATATTTATGAAAAAATAAAAAAACAACGTTTTTAGGTTCTCCCGAACATACATTTTTGTTTCTTGCATCCGTCTACTTCTCAGCTACAGATTTGTTGATTAATATTTTATTATATTCTGTTTTATCTGCGATTGTCGCCTGGTTTCGTATTAATTTTGTGATATTTCTAACAATTATAATGTCGGTAAGTAAAAACTGAACCATACTAGACTCTCATCGGGGTTTTCTAAGTTTACACCCCTAATATTAATTGACTAATACCCTCTATAATCTATTGTCGAAATGGTGTGGGAAGAATAACGTTGTCCAAGAGACTCGGTAAACGGTGAAGTGATCACCCTTCACAAAAAAGGCGACCCTCTCTGCTGCGATAACGACCATGGCATCACGTTGCTCAGTATTCCGGAGAAGATCTTGGCACACATCACTAGGATAAGAGAACCAAGGAAGGCCTCTAAATACTATATATAGAATGTATTCGGCGGAGTTACAGGATGGCAGGGTATGACCTGGGAGGCCGCAATAATACTAGGCGGCGACAGGGATTCTTGGACGTGGCACATGGTGACCATATGCTCTACTTTTAGTATTTCCACCGACATTTATCAGTTGGCTTAATGTTTTTCGAACTGACATATAGTGCCTATTGAGTGTTATTAAATTGTTACATTTATTCAGCATCATCCACCTAACTCATCATGGTCATGTGAAATTTTATGTCGGGTATGACACATAATGCAGCAAAATAATCTGAAATATTGTAAAAGCAGATAAAAGCGTTTTTGTGAAATCATTAATTTTAAGCCCTACCAACCGTATATAAATTACTATTGTTGGTATAGAAAAAGATCCTTGTCGAAATGGGTCGAACTGAATTAAGCCATTGTTAGAATGTGTGCTATTGACATTATGATTGTACTTTTGACGTAGCGTTTTCCGAAAATATAAATAAACAAAATTATTTTGTAATTACGATAAAAGTTGTGAAACAATGAAAGTGAACATACATTTCGAATGGTTTTAAGTTGTTTTTTATACACAATGAGTATTCCACTAATCTACTTGCTTCGAACGGTGACATTTACGTCTGTCATAGTTACGCCATTATAACAATGGATTACATATTTGATACATTAGCTATAACATCAAGTGTCAACAATGTGACATGTTGCCTAGTCGTTGCTTAAAAGTAAGATTATCCACAAAAATATCATTCCCATTTTTTTTATACCTAAACATTATAAATTTATTTAATGATCGATACTTTAAAATAATGCGAAATAATATTGTTTCTTTAGTATTTTTTACATGCTAAGGAAATCGTTTTAGCCAACTAAATATTACTGAGAAAAAGATTTTTTACCATTGTAACTAGACGTGTCCGTGTGGTGAACCGCTGAAAGTCAATGACGCAGTTTGCTGTTATTTTGTTTTATCTAACTTGTTTCGTTGTCGATTTGTTTAATCGCTCCTACAGTGTGTGTTATATTTGTATATTGTATATTTTACAGTATATATTTGCGATGTTTTCTGTGGAGCGATAAAGTTTTTCTGGTATAATTTTTTTAATTGGCCACATTAAGAGTGATTATCTACAATATTGTACTATTGTGCTCAGATTCAAAACCGTACAATATTGGAAAATAGTAATTAATTAATATGTATGGATATTTTAAATGGTATTAATTTTTTTTCGATCCCATGATTGCTTTGCTTTCCTATTCCTGGCATCTAGTTTTAAAAACTGGACGAATAAGATATACGACTATAGACCGATTGCACAAAATAAAGTTATGTCTTTGACATATATTGCATTAATGTTACATTGCTGTCAACTCACTAAAAACTTGAAATATTTTCAATATGTGAATATTCATATAAGTTTATATTATATTTCAAATATTTATTTTACATAATTAGTGCGTACCTGTAAATAACAAGTGCTTGAAACTTTGATAAATTGCTGATAAGAATTTCATAATTGAGTTGAAAGTTATATATTTTTAAATATGTACAGTATATTTGTGTCGAGCCGAGTCCGATTGATGTCAATGGGTCCGAGGATTGGAGCGAATGGCCAAACATCAAATCCTGTCTGATAGTTGATGTAGAGGTAAACATTGACCATACCCCTGCATCAATTATTTGAAAATGTTTTCGTGTTGAATGCGGTTAATCTACGTCATACAATAATATTCTGTTAGTTAGTTATACGAATTATATTATTAAAATGATTACTTTTATTATATTTAATGATGTCATAAATTCAATAATCACTCTCAGTCACTTCATGAAAATATTTATGCGTTGACGTCATTATCCATTCAATGTGGACTAACATTTTGACTGATGAGTTTTTGGCATTGATGGAAACATCATTTGCTATGTAAGTTGTTTTTTGTAAGCTATTTTTTTTTCTATTGTTTCTTATAGTATATGGTTATCCGCCCATAATTATCCACTATCTCACTGTATATCGAGCCAGAATTGTTAGCTAAAGGAAGCTAAATGAAAAGATAATTGTGAAGAGAATGAAATGGAAATGACTCGGCAATGTAAATCTGAAACATAGAAAATCAACGTTACAGCTCTTACAACACTCATTAACCTCAAGCAGGAAGTGGTGGCGAAAAGAGGAGGCTTATGCCTACGGGTAGTCGCAAGGTCTCGTTTCTCATTGAACGTTGGCAGTGAGATTTCTTTCAACGTATCAATCTCGCAATACCTGGGTATCATCATTGTCAGCGAAGGCGTATCTTTTTCTTGATAGAGGCCTTTAGCTCATTTTACTCTTTTTGGTCTTCAAACTTTCTAGGTCCCGGATCAAATTATGCTAGTATCGCCCAGGAGATAGCATTATAAATATTTAGTGGTCTTTTAGGGTGATGTTATAAGATTCACATGAATATGAATGGATAAGTAGGATTTAAAAAGAAATCGGCAGCACGTGGCCGAACTAGATGTATCACGTCGTCAGATTTGCTGTGATGCGAAACGGCTGCTAATTTTTATTGTGCATTAAGTTGAGTGAACTGGTGTACTGAGTGGAATAGCTGTACAGTACATTGTCGTTAAATTTTTAAAACTTTTCTTCTGATGTGAAATTTTTGCCATAATGGTATTTTTGCATTTTCTGTATCTTCATATTCGATCCCATAGTTTGGTAAAGGACTCAAATGTTCCTTATAGCACCTAAATTAAAATATAATTGTAAATAAACAAACACCTTCAATTTATCATGTCTTATTATTGTAAGACGCATTTTTTTCACTCTTCTGCCACATTTTCATTTTGATACATTAGCGGTTTTAACATCATATTAATTATTGTGAGTATGATACTTTCAGCCAAGTCACCTATTTTGCCGTTTTCAACAATTATTTTGAAAGTAGCAAATTTTTTTTTAGAACGTTATAAATTTTCAGCGTTGCCAATTTATTGGTTATTTATTACTAGATAAATAAATAACGGCGTATATAATTATCTGAGGCAGGCATTGTCATATCTGGGCGCTAAGGTAAACAAAACAATTTCCTGACGAAAGAGCGCACGAGTGACTTTGAAATTGACGTGGAAATAACTGTATCAGATCACGGGTCAGAAGCTTCGTAAAACAACATGAGCTTTGAATTTTTTTTACGACATCATTGTTTTATGAACGTTTTTATGCTTTCACACCCTAGTATGAATCAAAAATTGTGATATTTATTAATCGTACTTCAAGCGTGCGTCAATATCGTTATTCTTTTAATATTTCGTGGTAAAATGGCGATTAGAATTGTTTCAATGTACACATGCATATTGAAATTAAAAATACGTTTTGATATTAGAATAATTATAATAGATTTATTTTTCTATTTATTATGACTAATATGAGCAAAATGTCTAATTCACTTTCATTTATATTCCATGGCATACGTAATTATATTATCTACTCTAGCAAGAGAAGTATTATTCGCTTTTAAAGTCATTGAAAAAATAAACTAATTCATTCGTCCTCTATAACAGTGCTTCCCAAATTGGGGGCCGCAAAAATATTCAATAGAAAGTACAAGTATTCATTTATGAATATTTTTCCACATAAAATATTTAGGGAATGTATAAATATTTAAGTCTGTTAAATAATAACACATACGAAAACATATTTATATACACCGAGAAGATGATGTTCGAATTTTTTTGGGGAATTAATTCTTTCAGATTTAGGGGGCCGTAATATGAAAGTGATTGGGAAGCACTGCTCTATAATATAATATTTGGTCTGCTGAAAAACGAGTGCATATGCTGAGAGTTATTATTTCAATCAATACACCGCTGCCAACAGATGAGCTTTTTTGAATCAGCGAAATTGTTTGAGATCAAGTTTCTCAATCTGATGTACATTTCTAGAGATTTACTTTAATTCTAATGAAATTGTTCTAGGTAAATACCCAATAGTTTTTCACTATCCTCTGATATTATGATAGAAATATCATGCGGCGTGAATGATAGATGTCGAACTAAGCTCGAAATAGTCGTTTATCTTTGAAACGCGATATTATTTTGGCGACAAACTACGTTGCGGTTTCCGCCGAGTCGCGTTTCTATAGTAAAGAATCGGCATTTTTGATTCTAGAGCATATTTTTTTTTCACTTTGTTGTATGTGCATTCGTAGTTTATTTTCCAATAGTGAATCATACTGATTATTAATTAAAATACGAATCGTGTATTCAGTTGTTATTTAACTAAATATTTTTACACTTTCCAGTCATCTTCTTATTACTTATAAATATATCCATGTTCACCGTAACTATTTACTGCATATATACTACCCATCCATATAAATAGTTCATTTAAACCCAGGATGCTTTTTGCGATATGAAAAGCGAAATTGGGCCTAGTTTATATCGTTAACGATCTCTCGTTGATCCTTGATTTATTGGGGTTGATATAAACTCATTACTTGCATAATCGATTTCCCGGTTAATTTTATGATCTATTATGAAATTTAATATTGATTTCACAAAGATTATTGCATTTCATCAAAGAAGTTAATAAATAGTATAGAATATATGTTAGTATAATAAATTCTCTTTTTTTACGGTTTTTTTGTACGGTTTTAAAATAACACTTAGATGGACTAGAAGATGGGTACACTTTCAGTCATTCAGGCATGAGAACAATTTACTGGAAAAAAATGTCACCAGAAAAACTACGGTAAACAGGTACGTTTATCGTCTAATAGAGACACTGATGACACAGAGTGGTATGTTATTTGCTTGTGGTGTGAAAATCAACTAATGATAAGTAAAAATAATGTAAAGTTGGACGGAACTTGTTGGATGAATTATATACACGCATGTTTCGTCCACGTACTAAAATTTGTCTTTTATTATATTCATTACATTTTCCAAAGTTACTGCTCCACATTCTGCCAGTATTTTAACACGGTTTTCGTTCATACAAATTACGCTGTTATTATTTTACGGATCGTTACTTAATTAACATTTCATTTTACTCAATATTGATTGAATGGCTGATGCTTCATAGCATGCAGTTGGCGTTAGTAAAGCGATTAAGTATTCATTTAATGTACACGGCGATGTCATGTTTCTATAAACCGCGTTTTCAAGTATTAATTTATTTTTTTAAATACGCCACAAATTTGTGTTAACATATCTACGTAATACATGAACGTTCGCAGTGTTTTCGCTTCCAATGCATTAAAATGGAAAAGAAAATGTTTTCAATGGTCACGATTTAGAAGGAAAACCGATGTGTATACGTGATTCACCTTTTGAAGCACCCCTTCTCAGTGGCCTTTCTCAGAGGAGCGCCCACTAACTAAAATTGCATGGAATTTATTGAAGCCTTTCTGCGTATCTTCGTATAAATTGAATATGTAAAAAATACCTTTGTCTTTATATTATCAATGTTTTCTAGGAATTACACCCTCTTCAGTTTCTACTTGAAGGTTTGTTTTCCTCGTTTTTGAATGACGCAATAGTGTACATACCCGTAAACGCTCTCTAAATTACAACCCTTTATCGTCAGTCATCAATATTCACAGAAATAATTTTAAAATCAATCTTTCCAGGGATTTCGCGTTCACCCATAGGTAATTCATCCAGATATATATAGTTATAATAGCTATTACTTTTAATAATTTATCACACAGTGTTAGCAGAGTTTGGGAATACGAAATGATATATGTAGTTACAGATGGATATTAAATAATGTATACAAGTTGTTGAATAATATTGAAGAATATAAAATATGTAAAAAAATATTCGGCTTCATAGAATATATAAACAAAATATGATGGAAAATCTATTAGACTTTAATTAATTCCATCAAATGACGCATTAATTCATAAAAATATTCTAGAAGATGTGGGTGAGTATAACATAAGTGTTGTATGCGTATTGTCATATCTCGATCAAAGCATTGACCCCATTAAGTACTGTCTGGGCCCGATTTCTGCTTTGCTCAAAACCGTCAATCATGTAAAGCACTGACATGTTCTTGATTCATTTTCTTTTATACCGAATTTTCCGGTCGTTCTCTGGTTTGGATACTTTTATTTATCCAAAAAGAAAACAAAGGTTCGTTTTTATAAATAGACAGGATCCAACGGAATATGCAGGGTCGGCTGTAAATGTCTCCCGAGGGATTACGGAAGTCTCTTTCTTGGGTGATGTCCGATAGCCTGCGACATTTTCGTTTCGTGCGTTTCTAATTTATGACTACAATTCCACTGACCCAATGGTTAAATGATTTAAGTTCTATTTTCTGGTACACGCCCGTTTCAATCAATGAACAAATTTGACTTTAGACTCGCTGTTAATATTAAAAGTGACAAAGATTTTTCGTATACATAAACATAATACAATACTTACGATTAATTGATGAATGGTGGGTGAGCATACACATTTTTTCAAAGTGTTCAGTCGATTATTCAAATTAGACATCATTTTTAAATTGTGCTTTTTATATCGCTGTAAGTTTTTAACCCGGTATCAAAACAAGCTTTCTCGGCCACCGAGTCGATAAAGTTATAAATCTGTAACTAACATAATTTGTAAAAATTGCATTTATCGTAACTATTTCGCATAGCTATCGCATTGGTGTATATCTGCATTTTTAATATTGGTTTTATTTTGTACTGTGACGTATGATTGGAGTGTGTGAACAGCAGGATTATCACTCAGTTATTCGGCGTATTGCAATAAATTCGCCATTCATTGTTCTATTATTACCATATTTGTGGTAACCTAGACGGACCTTACTGAACCCCTTTAGTTATCCTTTAAAGATGTTCATCTGCCATATTATCAAAGTTTACATATTTTACTAGTATTTACGTATTTTGGCTGCATATAATCCTAACTGTAAACGACGAGTAGTATAGTCGTCAATATTTTATAACAGGGTAAACTTAATATTGCGTCACTTTTTAATCGTAATCCAACACATCACTACCCTGTTGAATAGGCATCAATATTTTTTTCCATTTTCAACTCTTTTCAAGCTACAATGATTTTCGTTAATATAATTGTGCTCAGAATAATGAACATTTCTTTTAATACCATTTCTAAAAATAAACGAATAATCCTTGAACGAGGGGTTAAAACTGTATCAAGTAAGTGTTAAGTTATGCTAAATGAATCAAGTATACTTCTTTCATTTGGTTGACTTTTTAAGTGACAGGGTATTTGAGCGTATGTTAGAATGAATTGTACAATAGTATGATATCCTAAATTCATATTAATTTTACGACAAATATCTTATCGAGAAAATACACAAATTTTGGGTATTTTTGCTGCATTTCAAATCATTGCATTTTTGATGCCATGGTTTTAAACGTAGAGTAAGTAATCAATCGAGTGTATTCATTAAATCGCACCCCCTTTGAGTACCGTATTATGGGAATATAAAGCTGTTGAAAGCTACTGTCGTATATGTATTTTACATATCGCTCGATACAAAGTGTTAATCATTAAGTAGTCGGCCGGTTTCGTTACAAGCTTACTTAGTAAATATAAAAATCTTATTTGCTGATGTGTTGTGTGTGATCGATACTCGACTCCAGAAGAAAATGTTGCGCAAAGTAGATGTTGGATATACTTATACATATTTTCTCACAAAGTGAACCTATCGCGTGTTTTGTTATTCTAAATAAATACCTGTACCGAGTATATTTTAATTCGGCCAAATAAATGAAACGATTTATTTCGCATATAAATTAGGAATACATTATTTTTAACCTTGCATGCGGAAGTATTCGGCCGAACGTTCGTATAATATAGGAAGTCCGGTAGCGTACAATCGCAACAGTAAAACCTCCAGACACACTTACATGATTTTGTTTCTATTTTTTTTTTTTGTTATTTATATCAGGTTGACACTGTAAAATTAAAATGGCTTGTCATGTAAAAAGAAAAAACATGGTAGCATGTTAATTAACTAAATGCCATCTATAACAAAGAAACCAAGGCGTTTGAAGAGTCTGGAATGTAATAAATTATAACTTCAGCTCTTTAAAATTAAACCCAACCTTAATTTGTCATCGCGTAGCCCAGGGATAGTTTTTTTTTTGCCGTGTACCTATCTGTTTCTTTTGGCTGTTTATTACAAAATATAAACATGTTGCAGATCTGATACATTCGGAGTTGTTTGAGAATTGTTATGTGCTGTATTTATGTGGCAAGCATACGTATAGGCGCATCTAATATAGTGATTTCCGATTCAGAGTTGTTTTTAGATTTGCCATTACCATGAAATAATCGAGTCCCTCATTTTATTCGCAACTGATTTTAACAATTGTTCCTATTAATTGTATTCATAGGGAATTAATAATAAAAAATCTATTTTAATATATGTAATATTGATAATCTCGTCGTATATTGTTGTACATAATTTCTATTTGTGTCTAATCTAAATGTTTCAAAAATGACAGGCGGCGCGTGAGATTCGGCCGCGAATATAAAAATAATAGAGAGTGAGGCATTTGAAATACCCGATGGAAATGTCGGCGGGTATCTAGGTATGTCGGTATACCGACGCCGGAAAGGGAAATTTTTGAATACTTACGTAAAAATTTCACCGTTTGGTATTTGAAGTGAAATATTATATTATTTTAATTTCCGTAACGCGCCGTCTACGTCTGGTGCGGCCGCGGATCGATATTCGCGTGCTTCTATTGATTTTCGACCGTTTAAATGTTACTCTTTTTACGAACCTTCAAACGCTTAATTGAAATGTATTCCCATTACTGTAATCGTTAGCTCAGTGGCTACTAACTGTGCCCGCGATTTGTGGTGCTACAAAAAACAACGTTCTGAATCGGAACGCAATTGGAAATTGCTGAAATTTTAAAAAAGTGAGATGGAGTGGGGTAAATATTTAATAAAAAAAACTAGCAAGCTAATTAAAATGCCTTTTTGGTGGATGAATGCAGGTTTTTTTCGTCTCATTCTTTAAGATGTTGATTACTGAAGTTGAATGTTTTCAATCTTTTATTTTGAAAATGTAAATTCGATAAACACACAAAAGTTTTCGTTTTGGATGTTTTTCAGCTTTCTAGCTTTTTAGATTCGTGTTTGAGTAATACACCAGCGATGCAATAGGAAAATTCTTGTCTGAAATATCACTTGTATTACCATCAATGATTCATTCATTTGGCGTAGATCGGCCAGCTGTTTGAGACCTCCCATTTTAATGGCTTTTTACACAGGTTGTGATGTGCTCTTTGATGTCGAGATTATTCAATATGGCGTCCACTAGTGGCAAAGTCCACTGGACGGGCATACTTCCAATATTTCAAAATAACAAACCTTCTCGTCAAAACCTTTAAAAGTTTTAAATGTTTAACTTATCTGTATTATTTTCAGATCGCGGGCGCGATGGCGACGATAGACGGTCGACCGGCGCAGTATGGCGTGTCGCTCAAGCAGCTGCGCGAGGTGATGGAACACCGAGGCGCGGAGGGCATACAGAAGCTCGGCAACCTGGGCGGCACCCAAGAGCTCTGCAAGAAGCTGTACACCTCGCCAAACGAAGGTAAGAGAGAATCGACTCCTTAGTTCATAATCAAAAGCTTAGTTCTCATCCACATATATGACAGCTTTTTTGGACTATGGATATCATGGAGAACAAGCAGCGGTTACGAATCGCATTTTCGAGAAGCCAATCCACATTTATTGATGATGCATGAAACCATTCATGGATATCACCACTAATTTGTGTAAGCTATTCAGTTGTTTCAGGGTTGTGTTGCGGGTCATAGGTCGAATGTAAATTGAAAATATCCGATATGAGTAAACAGATAGTTCAACTATCAAGCCATATCAAGTGATTAGTAATGTTGGTGATAGCGAGACAGTAAGGTTGGCGTCAGACATCTAGTTTTTAATTAACGAAAAAATATTAAAATTCGAAGAATTCTATTTAAATATTATGTACTCACAACGTATTTTAATATGTTAGCTGTATCAAAGTAAATGTGTAAAATCACGATTAGTGATTGAACACCATTGCCTTGTTAATAATGAGTTAGGTTTATCGTTCCAACTGACTGTTTTCATATTCTCCACGTAGATATTTTTTGATTTACTTACCATCTGCTGCTTTGTAGAATGTGATCTTGCACTAAACGGTGCGTGATTCCTAAACCGGTCTGATCGATTGCCCAATCGTTAAGAGATGGAACTTTGAAATAGCTGACAATTTCCAAATTACAATTATAAATCGTTTCAAACTCAAATTTTTATATTTATTCCAGATTGTTTAAATTTACTGGATAATTATCGTGCATTTTATCAATTGAAACCCATTGAAATTTAAAATTACTTTCATACCAAATTTAAAATCATTTCTAAGCTATTTCATTTGTAATAATATGTAATACTAATATTCCTCGCCGGTACGCGTAGCATTTTAAAGGCAGATCGGTCATAAGGAGCAATGCTTTCAACTTTAATACCGCTCTCTTTATAATGCCGGCATAAACTCTGAATACGGCCGCCACATAAAAGCGGAATTAAAAATAAACGATCGTGAATTTTCTTTCATTTTTCTATTCGGTTTCCTCCTTTCTCGCAACCCTCTCGATCGCTTGTTTTTATATCCCGCTCCGGCTCGTGAATTATTTATAAATATTTGTGTTGTGCCCCGACCCCCCGGGGGCCCAGGGTCTCAGGTTCGATGATTTATCGTCTCCGCAGCGAGGCTGCGGATGTACTGCTCGGTTATACTACTTGTGCGCCTTTCCACACTCCTATGCTAACATCCATTAATGGGTTTCGAGTTTTCTTTTCCGCTTCGGCCGAGATGTTTTTCCTCTTCTGCGACCTATCATGTATTACGCATTTGATCCCGCATAATAATTAATTTTTCTCAAACTTTATTATCATTCCGGTGGTAATATATTCACTAGTATATTGTTTACAATTATTTAACATTACACACCTATTTGCGCAAATAAAAAGGAATCGAATGTTACATTATCTTCTTAATTCATTAATAACTCACATAGTAAATGAGTATAGTAAAAGTGAATACTTTCATTATACATTTAACGCAGATGTGAAAACAACGAAAAGGTTATACTTAACTATTATTACACGATACTACAATATTATAATATATTTTGTATAGTCTTTTCTTTAAATAGTGTTCTCAAAAAGAAACAATTCATCGAACTTTTAAGTAACTGTTAAATCGCGTTGAATATTCTATTATCGGCACAAATGCTACAATATTGTTTTTCATCGCTGTTTAGAAAGTTGCAGAATTTCATTACATATTCTTTCTATTTATATAATGCCGCCGATGTATTTCTACTGTTTTATTATTGCATTGAAAACTGTAAATACTTTCCCATTTGACTCAAGTCGGAAACAGGCAACTTCAAATGAGCTATGCTAATAGATTTTTGTTTCATTGTACACACGTGTTATCTGTAATATAATGACGGCATCACCAATCGTACATGGAAGCACGTAAATAAGTAGTATTTCTGTACGCACTTAACATCTTTAAGCTATGGAGGTGTTTGAACTTCGGTTTTTCATATTTGGATGTGCTGTTGGATTATTGAATGTTTTTATCCGATTGAGACCGGCAGCGTTTTCATCCATATGTATTTCATCAATATTTTTTAACTTGGGATGTATTAGTTTATGTTATTTTCTCCTCATGTAGCTATTCTATAATTACATTATATACTCAGTTTATATGCTCGTATTGCATTAGGTTAAATAAAAAAACTTGTTTTAAAAATTTGGTTTCATATTTACCACTGATTTGTAGAATATTTTTCCAAGTCTGATATAAATGCTCCAGTCGTGTTACCAAGTCCTAAAACATGCCGTCGTATTGATGGAAAATTCTCACGTAAGATTAAAAATAAACGAGACGTCTAAATTGCGCCGCGACGCACGAATCGATCGTCATGCGACCTGTGCAACCGAATACTTTAACCTTTATAGAATCAGCAAATAAACAGTTATACATTTAAAACAACTCTATACCTTTATAAATCGTGTATGAACCTGAAATATACTGACGGAGTTCTTAGGTTATATTGAAAATAAGACGTAATTAGAATTATATATTAATTTGTCAAATATTTATATAATTGATACTCACTGGATCAAAATATAAGACACTAGTTGCAGATATCGTTCTCATGCAGAAATACTGTTGGGAAGTCAACCATTGTTATCATATCGATCGCGTTTTAATATGCGTGCATAACGCATGAATCTGATAAAAAATAACCATAATGTTAAATGACAAAAATGATAGAAAGAACTCGTATTCACTGTTATGATTGACGTGAAACACAGCCAGCCATCCAACCACATTCTTATTTTTATGTATCATTATATAAGCATTCTTAAAATTAATATAATGCTCGTTAGTCTTGTAGAATTTCCCTGCGGCTCCAATTCCGTACCCAAAATAAGAGAATTGGTAGAAATAATTATCGTTGCCCTGTACACACGCTCATACTCTTGATTCTGAAATCAAACCAATTAAACTCTATCGTCTACAATTGCTTGAGTGTAATGATGCAGGCGGCTAAGTCACATCTAATTAATTAAATGGGTAGTGATACCGGTCAATCTGTCAATAAGCGTTGTCGGGGTTTAATCTGTTGAGCGTCATTATTGGGCGATCGTTCGGCCAACCGGCTTCCCCTATTCCGGTCACGTGCTGGTACCGTCGACTCTAAACCGCACACCTTTTGAATATCGACAAGGCTAGTTTAGTACGCGTCAAGAATATCAATAATGCAATTCGTAAAGTGCACTTGGCAGCGCTTTTGGATATTGTGATAATTTATTGACACTTCCAATTTTCGAGCAATTTACGGCTAGCTGTATTTGATAAAGGGTAATTTGCGTTGAAAGGTTGTAACCAAGTTTGTACACGAATATCCTATGGTTGTACTATATAAAAAAAATAAAGTAGAAAAATCAATTCTGTTTCATATTTTGCTTAAAAGCATTGTTGAGTGTATTTACGCGAATGCAAACAATACTCACACATACGTAGCCAGTTATTGATTTCTGACAATCGATTGTGTTTCTTAAGTCTGAAGATGACAATATGTGAATGTAATTATGTATACGGAAATTTACAAATGCTGATTAGTTTAATGTTTAAAAATAAATTTCCAACGGTATCATTAGTCAATGAAATTAATTACTAATTGTAATAAATATTTCATTGTCAACCTAAATAAACAAAGCATGCTTTCTAAATTATTATATTGTACAGCCCTATTGATAGCTTAGCTATTGAGCTAATGAAACTCAATGCTAAACCTTACTTCGTATTACATGTCTCTTTCTAAGAAAATATAATGTGATAAACATCTTTCCCGATATATCACCATGTATTGGTGTTATTATATGGATGTAGTTAAGCAGAAAACGTCCAAGCCACATAACTCACACAAAAACGCGATTGAGATTTTAAAGAAACAAATTAACATTTAGTAATACTTTTATATTATTAAGACTATGAAATTTAAATACTAACATGACATATAATACATCTTTTATGAATACTAGATTATTGAAAAGTTTACTACTTTAAAATTTATTGAATGTTTAGTGGGTTGGAAGTTTTCTGCTAAGTTAAATTTTGATCGTTGCCTGCTTGGATTTTTATGAATATTATATTAGTCTTTACCTATAAACATTGGGAATGGTTATATATAGTGTATTTTTTGTTTATAAATAAAATAATATATACATACAATACAACACTATATACGTACATTTATTGAAAAAAAATATATCGAAAGTGGCATTATATCTTAGAATAGGTATGGTCAAAAAAAAATTTCAACAGAATTAAGTAAAGTTATATTTAAACTTTAAACCAGAAAACTTTCAAACTCCTCGGACGTTTTGCAGATATTATTTTTATTAATTTTTTTGGTAGGCGGGCTAGAAAAAACAGTGTTTATTTCTTCTGGGTATATGTTTCTGATTGGGTGTCTTTATCATATTAAAGTATTTATGTTTTCTGATGATATTGATATGAAATAAAATGAAAAATTTCAATTTGTGGACGTCTTCTGCTTAACTACATCTAAATGATACTACCGTCTCGTATGTAAGACCACATCGTAGACCTTCACGCACTTTCGTGTTAAAAAGTTTTTGAAGTTTTCCCCGAATATGAAATTTCCACGTGTCGCCGAAAGACAAGCAATGTCTATATATATTATCAGTGCCACCATTTAGAATGGAACCTTATGTTCGTGAAATATGAAAAATTCGTTTTCGTCGCATGTGTGCAATGCAGCTCCATATTATATATTGTATTATCAGTCTTAGATTACAAGCTTGTGTGGGTTTCGATATCCTTCGATATTACACCCAGTTGCTGAGATCTGACATTATTGCTGACAAATATCATTGTGTATGCTGGCCGATGTAGACTGCATCTACATTATTTAAAAAAATATCTCGTTACTATCCACATATGTTATAAGATATCTGCTGACACTTAGATGCCTTTTTTAAAAAAACCGTCTGGTATTTGTTTCAACCCACACCCACCTCCGTGAGGTTTGTTGGAGACGTGTAGTATTTTGAAATCTTATTCGGCATTAAAAACTCACGGACATATTTAGGCTTTCTAAAAGTGAAAAATTAAATATCGCGTCAGGTGTATTTGAATATTAATGTGTGATGGTGTTATTTTTTTTTGTTTTTTTTTATCTCAGTAAATGAGAT
>JAGVSQ010000205.1:23642-48175 GCA_022683975.1 Rhyacophila evoluta
TTCATATCGTCGTTTATGGCTTGATCTTTAGTATCGTATTTATAATTTTTATTTTTTACCCCTTCTCCTATCCTTACCTGCTGCACGTTTTCTGTCTCCACAAAACAAAACGTACTACACACAAAACAACCATTATTACAAAACCAAAACCAACTTGGATGTTGCATTGTCGATGTATCAAATAATCCTCCTCCCCTCCCCCACCTCTTTGTTTCTTTCTGGAATGGCATCCTCCTCCGCATGACATTCACAATGACTGCTGCCGCTGCCATTTTGTGATGACGTCCATTTGAACAACGCAGAGGCCAAGAAACAACGAAAGAAGAAAAGCTTGACAGGTAAAGAATGTTGTGTGTGTTATTCAATTCCATTTGATTAAATTTAACATGTTGACTGATGAAAATATGATTTAAACAATATATAGTTATCCAACTGCCAAATTTAATTATTTATATGCATTCAATACTTAATTGGATTATATAGCAGTATGTTCATAAAAGTTTACAGAAGAAGTTTTTTTTAAACTTTTCTCTGAATAATACTTGTTAGGTTTTTTGCAATATTGCAAAACATTATTTTTGTCAGTCAAAAATGCATTACATTTTTATTTTGCATTCATTTTTAACTCTTTCAATATTTCAAATTAACTGTTTTCTGGTTCTTTTTATCTAATGACTAAAAGGTATGTTGTTAACTAACTCTTGATATTTCTCTTATTTTCTTATTTTTCTGATAATTATTTTTTCCTGATTTTAAATGAAACAAAATTTACAAATGTCTTCCTATTGGCTGTGTAGTATAATTATAGATGTTTTTATGTATACCCTGCATCTTGAAAAAACTAAAAACAGAATATTAAAAAAATGTGTTTAAAAATATTCTCAGGAATAGCGAAAATAATCAAATTATGTTTTTTGATGCTGGTGCTTTATGCTTTTGTGTATGAACATATTAATAATTTAATTTTATAAATATTTTTTTTCTTTGTTTTTCATACTAATCTATTTTTCTATGTTTGGCGTGAAGTATAACTCACAGATCTATCGCATATTTCCTTAAAACATGTTGAGTAACAACTATATGCATCTCTAGGTTAAATTAATGGAGAAAATTCTATGTGAGGTGATTCACTGCCAAATAAATTGAGAAATGTTAACTTTTTTTTATAAAATGTAGAGAAATTTTATTTATACATTCTACTTTGTCTATTGCATTTATTTAAATAAAGATGTATTTTAAAACTATGCAACTGGATATGATTCAGAACATTTTTTTTATCCTCTAAAAGAAGAAGTCAGCTGTCAACGATTGTTTTAAGTGTAATAACATAGTATCTATAAATACGGATACATTGATTGGAAATTTGTGAGGTA
This sequence comes from Rhyacophila evoluta, assembly GCA_022683975.1. Taxonomy (NCBI): domain Eukaryota; kingdom Metazoa; phylum Arthropoda; class Insecta; order Trichoptera; family Rhyacophilidae; genus Rhyacophila; species Rhyacophila evoluta. Next base: position 25,016 of record JAGVSQ010000205.1, read on the forward strand.
TAAGGTATATGTAAGAAGTATTTAATATTCTCTGCCACTTCAATTCTGCCTGTTGAAACATGTTGTTTGCTATAAAACCCTATAGGTGACGAAGAAGTAGGAGTGACAGGAAACAATCATGTGTCGCAAGAAGAAGATAATCATGTCTCATCAGAACCTGCCCAAGCCAGCTCTGGAGAGGGTGGTGAATCTGGCCACAAGAAAGAAAAATCTGTACTCCAGGCTAAGCTGACTAAGCTTGCTATACAGGTATTATTGTGATATTGTTCTATAACACCTTCAAATTCCACTGACTACTTTAATCTTTATTGTACTATAAATCTTTCTAATGAAAATTTGGATATTAAAACATTCGCTGCGACATGTATGTATTAGTATGGTGTATTGACGCCCCGGGGGCGTCTTTAGCAGCGAACGTGTTAATGTTGATGATAAATAACAGTTTCGTCATTGTGATATGGACGTATATATGCAAAAAAATCCAAGTGACTTCTTGCAGGTTTTGCAATATTTGAGGAAATATAGGATTAGGTTCATAAAAATTCTTCAATATGGGATTATTTAAGAACGAGATTACTACACAGGGACTTTTTTTACTGACCGTTTTTTTGTGTGTACATAAATAAAATATTCTCAAACGATTTTTTTAATAATTTAAAACCCAAAGTGAATTTGAGCTTTTTCTAAATATAATGTGTGTCAATATTATATTAGTGTATGTCTCACATTTTTTTATCAGTGTATACGAGTACTTACTTACATACTGGCACATTACTTTTATACAATATGAACCAAAATGCAAAGCCCAACATACAAACAAAGATCAAGCACCATCTGTCAACGGAATTTATTTATGTTTGATTTTTAATTTACCCTCATAATATATTACCGAAAATTAAAGTCATTAAATATGTATTTTTTAATTTACATAACAAACTTATTGATGAAATACTTTATTTTGGTATTACCTCAATTAATAATCTAGGAACATTAATAGTAGCGCCACCTGTCGTCCAGTGGCTCAAGTGGTAAACGGAGCTATTCCAACATCGGAAGTCGCCGATTCAAATTTCGTAACTGCATAAATAACTGAATGCCGGAAGTTGAGCGATTGTTAAATCATCAGAATTTTAACAGTATGGAGAAACATTGCTCCACGCTCATAGTACACGTGGTAAAAAAATCAATTAAATCGACGTGATTAATTACCAAAATTAATAACTTTTAGTTTATAAATCTGGTAATTATTATTTTCACAATAGCAACACAATCGTAAACACAAATAATTTAAATTTTATTCACTGTAATCCAAATTATTCCGATAATTTTTACACGATAAATCCCTTGAAGATTATGAAGTAAATACAGATAAACAACTTGTGCGGAATGTTGAAGAAAACTTAATTAACGCCCAGGGTCTGTCTGGCTGCATACGAAGGATTTTTGAGTCATAGTGAACATCTATTTACTAGACTACCTTCGCTTTATATAGTATAGAACAGGCTTAAGAATCAGAAAAGAAAAGAATTACTGCTAGTTGGTAGGATTTTTAAGAAAAAGGGGAGGACAGTCAGTAATGTCGAAATTGGAAAAGCAGATGAATTGGGAGTGAAAAATGATGATATCAATTCTGTGTAATGATATAATTGTCATAGTATTAAAAGTTAATGACAAATTATTTAGATGTAGTTAACAATTATTTATTTAGATATTCAACTGAAATTATCAAATTACTTCTACAATTGATTGTTATATTGATATTTTGTTCCATTTGAAATTCAGCCATGTCAAATTATGTATATGTTTGTTATTAAATATAAATACGTAAATACTTATTAAATTATCGATTATTTAATAAAAAAATATGTTCTCGTTGTATTATCATTTATTTCCCGTGGCAAATTCATGATTAAATTTGTAAGACTCAACGTTTGCTTATTACTGAAGATGCATAGAAGAAAAATCTATGACACGAATAACGGTCTATACATATACGTAAAAATCCAAGCAAACGTAGATTGTAGAGGTTCAGATAATTAATATGTTAAGCAAAAAATCTACTGAGAAAAAATAATACGTAGATATGATAAATATCATATTTGTGACACTAAGACAGGGAAAATTCTCAATTAATAAAAAAGTGACCAAAACACGATGTATGTGGTGAACGCTTTTCAAATAATCCAAAACTTAATTGACACGGCTAATTTTCTGCTGATGGGGCCCATACACCTACAGCTCACCTGCAGTCCGGGGGCTGTCAGTCCAAGGCGATGATTAGGATTGAGACACCATAGCATATAACCTGAGCCTATCGATTAGACCAGAGGTTCCCAACCCCGTGCCCGCGGAACGATTCGGATGTGCCCGCCACTATTCAACCGAGACCTTAAATTCTTATTATTACTTATTCAACCTTAAAAGTAAGTGGTGCCCGCCACCCTACCGATATTTTAGAATGTGATCTAGAGTACAAACAGGTTGGGAGCCCCTGGATTAGACCGACAGTACACAACTATTTACGCGGACTGTATAATGTGTGGTCTACCTCAATCTTAAACATCGTCTTCGACTGACATTCCCCGGACTGTATGATTATGGCCATATATGTTGTTAAATATTTCACCAGACACCATCTTGATAATATTTTGTAGCAATATTTAGAGAGGTAATATTCAATGATAATGGAGATCTAGAAATGCCACAAAGGTAAATTTCGTTTGAATTTGTGAGTCATTTATTAATTCTGAATCCTTCTTCAAAATTTCTATTAATTACGACAGCCCTTCACAATAAATAAATCGCAAGTAAAATGTGAAAGCAGGTGTAGTTTATGAAATAATCATTTCATAATAGTTCGTACTAAACTTTATATAAGACAAAATTGTACTTTCTAAGCATTAGTACAACACACAGTTTCTAGTCAACGCGTTTAAATTAACATCCTAACATCATGAAAGGGGTAAGTTTCTTTTTCAATCAAATTACATTTAAAATAAATATCTATAGGCTACAGTATCTATATTACGTCCATTGAATACAATAACGTTATTACATTATATTCATATGGATGCAGACTTTTCACGAATATATTTTTTGCTAATTATTTACATATTTTTTGATTAAAGAATATTAAATCTAATTTTGAAAAATAGAACGTTTTTTGAAAAGTTACAATTTTTGACATATTTATGACGTTCCTTTCGATGGACAATATTTTAGAGTTTTAGATCGTTACAAATATAATGAAACTACATATATCTAGCCAAATACAGAATTATTTCTTATCATATAGAATAATATATTTTATTACATTATTTAATCCTAGAAGAATTGTTGAATTCAAAGTCATAAAAGAAGTAAGTTAGTGAGCTTGGATCTATAATAAATAGCGAACTTCTCGGAATATGCTTCACTTCAATTTTGATCATTCGAGTAAAATTACAACATTTTTAGTATATCAGTCAAAGTGTTAATCTGTGATTTTTTTTTTTTGCTTGATGCCTCAATTTCAAGTCTCAACTAAATGGAAATAGAGTGTTTATAAGCAATTAGTTTTTTGCAATAAGCGAATTTATTACAATAAGAGGCTTGGCAGACTGATTTGTTGATCATGATGTCGTATGAGATTGCATCACCATCCCTTACCCGTAATATCCTGAATAAATAGGATTCTGTTGCATACGCATCTAAAATACATTATGCCACTAAATATGTGAGTTAAATTGTATACATCAATTTCAGATACGTTACTATGTGTGCAAAACTAAATACATTTATAAACTAACCAACCATTTAGTGACTTGACGTTTTAAAACCTTTGTAACATACGAAACGAAATATAAACAAATTGGTAATACAATATTATATTCCTTTTAAGATGCTGAATATATATATATATGTAAACTATGAATGACATTCTGTAATATTCTATAATATTTAGTAAACGGTCTTAATCGTTCTTACTCTGGCTCGAAGCAGCTCGTGATTACCTTGTTAAAATATATATTTTTACACGTGATTCTTTTAACCATTTTTTTTTCTTTCAGCTGCTCATAATAACCATTTCAATTTTGGCCGGACTATGCGAAACGAAGACTTTAGTCAAGAGAAATGTTGACTCAATACAAAGCAACGAAATTCCACTCTCAAATTCACCACACAGATTCAAAATAGATCCATCAGACTTACCAACGCCACAATCAAATTCAAAACAGTCTGTGACATCGAGCGTGCAAAACTTTCTTTCTTCGCCAATAGTACAATCGACCCTTACAAATTTCACGATACAAAATGTCCTAAGCGAACCAAGCATTCAGGCAGTGTTGACAAACCCGGCAGTTCAAACAGTACTGTTAAATCCAATCGTCCAGACCATTTTGTCGAATCCACAGCTCACAGGATTAGCTTTACAGACGATTCTTTCAAGCTTGCCTACACTTACCACGACGCCTATGCCGCCTGCTGCTGCACCAGTGAGGCCGAACAGAACTGCGAGGCCAACAGCGACATTGAACTCAAGACCTACGCCATCTATTATGGAACTCGTATTAAATGAACTAGGTAGATAATATGTATATTTGCAAATCTTTCCTTCGCTGTTTTGTCAATAGCGCGTGTAGCTACAAACTGTTTGAATCGTGTATATTTTATATTCATTTTTCATATTAATTCCAATCTAAAACAAGCCCACACAAGTGATTGACAATAAATTATTTACACAATATCTTCACATCACAGTGACCTTTATACTCTGCCTTAGAGTAAAAATGCGATGCATAACATTTTACGTAAAAATATTATATTTAATGAATTAAAACAAAACTGATTCAGCGGAGACCAATCGTAGATATGTCACTAAGATAGATATACACATAAAAAACTAAAAGGAATCAAGAAACCCACGATATACACTCTCTTTTGAGAGTGTGCCAAATTGTACATTTGACTAAAGCAAAAAGATGAATTAATTTAATAAAATCTTTGATTGAAACCATTTTGTTGAACTTATGATATATTCTTTCCATTCTAGATGAGATTCTCCAGATGTTACAAACTCAAATATCCAGGACTTTCCCACGCAGAACTTGGTGAAGCTGCAAAATATTTAAAATTATTTATTATCATAGAAGAATATGCAAATCATTAAAACAGTGTTAAATAAATAAAATACACATTAATGAAGTCTTGCATTTTGTACACCGAGCCCGTTGTAAAGTATTTCTTTATGTTATCCCAATCTACTTAATTTATTTGTGTTATAATTTTTAAATATTTATTAAAATTGATGATTTTGTATGTAACGTATTTTTGTAATTTGTACTTGTAAAATAAATAAAAATAAAAAAACTTTGTCTTTTGTCATATTTCTCTCAATCAATTACAACATATTCGGGCAGCGATTTAAGCTAATTGTGTGACTGTACCTACAAACAGCTGACGGAATAAAAAAACTAAAATTATGAATAATAACCCATCCTTCTCAATCACTGACTGAATGAGAAGCACGCGCAATTTTCAGGTTCAAATACCACAAGTATGTAAAAAAAATCGAAGAAGCAGGGCTGGATACCTTTCCCTAAACGGTTCAAAGCGAGCCTTCTCATTTTAGAAATCACTCACGCGGAGCGAATATTGTTGAAAACAAATTTTTTTTGACGGAAAACCTTGCAGTATTTGAATTATTTTTCCGTTTTCTTATTTATCCAAAATTTTACGGAATTTATTTATTTAAAAATATTTATGATTAGCTACCTTTCATTTAGTATGTATGAGATACTTGCGATCAGCTTCCAAAAAATTCTCGTAAAGGATTAATCTGATACCAATAGCCAATAGCCAATATTAAAAAATATATACATCGTAGATAGATAAGACTAATTTGTTAATAGTTTTTACATGGAAATTGAGTATTTTCATGCTACTAAGCGTTCTTGATATTGCATACCCTTATATATAAATTTATACTAACCGATAAGAATTCAATGAAACTTCGGCTTAAGTCGTCAGCAACCGAAAAATGGTTATTTAGCACTGACAGCGTATATATACTGTGGCTAATGTTGACACAAATCAATACACACTTTTTATACAATAATTTAATTTAAGTTATAAAGCTAAAACCATACGTCTATTTTATTTTATCGTTTGTTCTTACTATCATATTTACCAGGGATATCAATCACTAATCGACCAGATAGTGGGTGAAAACTATTATTTAATCAGGTATAAAATCCCGTTAAATTAGACATAAATGTCCCAATGACTTGAAATGGGAACCGTCACATCTGCCTTTCACGTTGCTGCATATTCAGGTTGTATGCATACGAACCATCAAGGTATATGACATTTACTGGGCTTTAAAATATTTTAACCTTCAGATACCTACATACAATCATAATTGTCTTTTTGATTTATATAAAGAGTTATGTCAAGAATTTTCGTCAGTGTATACCTACACATCGTTCGTATACATGCCACTTAAATGTAATTCAAATGTTATATCGACATAACAAACGGCTTTTGTTCAAATCAAATATTGTCTTATTCTAATTAAGTTTCTATGAATTCTTAAAAGAGTATATTTTGTGAATCATATTAAAATTATTACACAACAATAATAAATATCAATACTTGCAAGAGTTGATGACGGAGAAGAAGTGCGAAAATCCGAACCGAACGCGAGAATCTGAGGTGACTAAGGCATCACAGAAAGAAGTACGTACTACAATAAACTCAGTACCTAACCTAAATTATGCGTGCTATTCAAATATAAATCAATTGATATTTCATTCTGAGAGTGTAATAACTGCACATCATCGGGTCAAAATTAATATGTATAATTAAATTATAAGTGTGTCCGAATTCCCAAATCAGTGCGAAATCAAAAGTGAAACTGTGAAGTATGACACTAAATTAGTGTTGTTTATATTAATTATATTATAGCATAGTGAAGGAATTGATATTTCACGACTAATCGTAGAAAGTTAACAACATTACATAGCTTTATCAGCCATATTAATCAGTGAGTACCTGTTTACATATTTTTTTATTAACGAGATATTATTATTCACCATAACATAGAGTTAGTTTGATTCTTCATGTTCCTGTCGACTGACAAATATATTGTATAAAAAAATGAGAGAGAAATCGAAATGTTGATATTCTTCGCATAACCAGATATTTATTGTATAAATATATCTAGTTAAGCAGAAGACGTCCAAGGCAAAAATTTGAAATTTTTCAATATCCTCATTTAAATATGACAAAGACACTCAATCAGAAATATACACACAGAAGAAGTAATCACTATTTTTACAAACCCGCATACGAACAATTTATATCATAATGCCACTTTCAAATATTTTTTTAATAAATGTCCGTATATATTGTTGTATTGTATTGTATCGATATATTGTTTTATTTATAGTGAAGACATATACTAAATATAACCAATTCCAAGATTCTACGCCCAAAGGGTAATAAAATTTTAATAAAAATCCAACCACAAAACGATCAAAATTTTTATTTAAATTTTTTTTCTATGTTCCTGAAAAATTTCCCGTGCTATATAAAGATGTAGAAAATAAATAATATAAAGATATACACAAAATACAACCATTTTACATTTTTTTTCATCTTACCTAATCGTGTCAATCTTTTTTTTTCAGATAATGCTGATAACGAAGATAATCTTGGTTTTATTGTGTGTACGGATTGTTCACACATCGGCGCTGTTACGGGAAAATGGAGCAAATTTTTCGAAGCCAAACAAAACCAATTCACTGTGCTGTATCCCGTCACCTATTGAAACTACAAGAATGTTTTCTGCGAGAGATATTTATCAAACAATTAAATTAATACTCATCGAACAACTAAAAGAAAATGGCGACTTCATTACGGATTTTATTATGTCACGAAGTCAGATGTCGGATTTATCCAAGCACCATGACCCCAAGAAAACTGCGTATGTTTCAGCGGCTCTCGATTCTCTTAATATTCCCAAGAATCATATAAGTCGTTTGGTTAACTTTGTCGCAGATTTGTTGCGTAAGAATTATTTTACTTGTAATTATTAACCCATCGTTCCTTATCGATGTAATGCCGCTATAGCTAATATCGAATTTAATATACTTTTCAATATCAGTACATTTGTGGAATACAGGTCGTTAGTCAGTGGCGGACTTAGCACTTGAGAGGCCCCAGGCGCAATTCAATTGTGAGGCCCCTATGCCCTAGGCGCAATCGTTTTTGAATTTTTTTAGATCTGACTTTTGTTGAATATTAAGTAGTAATGTGTGGAACCGGTACTTTTGATTACTCGTGGATACAGGTTCTTTTTGTAAGTACCCGATTCCGAGTATCATATTTTAAAACGAAATATTTTTTGACAACGTCCACTCCTAAAGCTGGGCATATGGGTCTCAATATTGTGAAGATCTCCACTCCAGATATACAGTATATCATCGCCGTGGAGTGAAAAGTCACCAACCAACGAATTGATAGTTTTAAAATAATGGATGCTTTGTAATTCCAATTTAAAATTTAAAAATATTCAATAAATGTCGAAATGATAATGATTTTTTTTAAAATCATTTTGGCAGTATTCGATTTCTTTTAAGTCTTACAATAAAATAATGGCACTACCAGGTGTCTAAATTGACTAAGTACAAAACGAAAAATATATTTAGTGATTATTCACAATACCGATTTCTTTTAGTTTAATCTATTAGTAATCAACTTTACCCATCCATACATGCAGAGTAAAATTATGTACTTTAATGTTTCTAATTAATTTACCAAAAATGTTAGTAAGTGACTTTTCGCTCCACGGCGACGATATGGATCTCCATATTTTAAAGCCTCACAGATTTTTCGCGAATTTTTTAATAATTTCTCAGTCCGTTGGGTATAGATCATACATCTTGAGATTATTTAAAATCCTGCAGCTGTGGGATCCGAATCCGGAACCTCCTGCTTCGAAGCGCGCACGGTAACCTTTCGATGCCAAGGAGACAAGAAAGAAAATATGAGAATCTCAATATCAGTATTTGGATTTCGAGTCTCAAGATATTTGTGAAAATTTCCTTTATTAAAAATCATATAATTTACACATTACATGGAAGATTTCATTGTAATTGAGTCATTTTTTGAAGAAAATTACATGTGTTGCGAGAGTTCAAAGCATGGCTCCATGGTCAGAGACCCGAAATATCAATATCTGAGCCGAACTGTATACTACAGAGGACCACAACTAACCAATCTTATCCAATGCAACCACAAATAATCGATTTTTACTGTATTTGAAATTTAACTATCGTACAAATGTATTTTTTTTCTTTCAGTAAAATTGGTACAGCCATTTGTTGAAACTCGAGCATTCGTTTTTCTTGTCATTATATTTCGCCCCATTTTTGTGACATTGGGAACTATGTTACTAAACCAAGGTGCCAAGCTTATGTCATACTTCATACATCAAGAGTAAGTACAATACTACTGAAATCGGAAATTATTAATTGATTCTAGACGCGCAAGTCTGTTTACAAAAAAAAAATCAAAACATTGAACAAATGTTTTATAGTTCTTTTTAAATAAATTCTTTTTTACTTATAAATTATATTTGTTAGTGGCGGTCTAAAAATATAATATGATTAGTTGTTTAGTACGAGATTTTAAAAAAAAACAACAATACTACGTAACTGGATAGTTCAGTATTGGAACAATATTTAATGTTCAGTGGCAATATTGTAACTTCTGTTATTATTTTCAAGCTATATCAGATGATATATGCCATTAATATTTAAAACATATTGTTGGATTTTATAGGTGGGCCAATAGTTATTGTTCGAGCTCTGACCAGTTCGCTAATGATTTTTATTGATTGATTGATTTGATAGCCATAAATACAATTAAAAGATTAGTAAATCATCTTCGATCTATTCTCGTACGTTTACCTCTTGCAATTTAGACTTTTATGGTAGAAGAAGTTTTATATATTTTTTTTATGGTAAATGAAAATACCATAAATAATATTGTATTATCTTTTTAGGCCCATTTTGGACTCGGAATTGCTGAAGGAACAATCTTACGAAGCTTATCCAGTTTTCATTCCAGGATATGGATCGTATATTTTACTATCAGACTACGGCTCTTTGGCGGGACCTATTGAGAAAACTATTGGCGAAGAATCGAGGAGTGTTAATAATTCAACAATTTCTCATCAAAATGTTACAAATACTAATGAAGCCGTGAATTTAACGTACAGTATAAATCAAACCGCGTCGAATTATATTAAAAAGTCAGTAAAAAAAACGGATGATACTTCAGGTTTTAGAAAAAGTGTTAATAATTCAATGGATATCGATGGCTCAGATATTAAGCCATTATTTTTGGGACAAACTCATCTAATACCTATTGCAAATAGACCGTATGTATTTGAAACCACTAAAGATTTGTCCGAGGCGAAATGGAATGGTGATACTAATGAGGCGTTGAGGGATAATATCAAAGAAATAGTTGGTACTAAAACGTCTCTACGATCTATGAAAAAACGAATTTTACTGAATATTATAAAGAGACTCGAAAAAATTGTTCTGAAGATGTAAATTATAACCAGTTTCACAATTATGTAATAGCACAACAAATTTCAATAATTAGCAATGTGATAACATTTTGTAATGTAATTATTGTAAATATATTTTAAGTTTTCATCTAATGTATTAAATAAATTTATTTATTTTTAGGGTGTCATATTCTTAAAATTATGCTCAGTTTTTATTTACATTATGTATCAGTTTTATATAAAATAATGCCTGTTTTGAATTTTTTTTAAGCACAGGCTCTCAATTTTTATAGTTTTCCGCAATCTATATAAATTTAATATACAATATAGCCTTTGTAAATATAATTATGTTTATTCTTATGGATAATTCAATTTTACGGAATTCAATGTTATTTATTATTTAATAATATTGCATCAATTTCAGTAAATTTAAAACATGTTTAGTGTTATTTTTTACCATACTATTATTTTTTTTATATACCATGTCCACTTCCAACATGGAGCATATCTACACAGTGTGAAGACATCCGAAGACATCCCATCCGAAAGAGGAGTATATGGATCTTCGCAATGCGAAGACGTCTTGACAGATTATTTTTCACGAGAATTGTTTGTCAGACAAGTACTCAACTGATTAGGCATCCAAAGTCTTGCATTTTTCGGATTTTTAAAATCCGACAGATGGGGATTCAAACCCGTATTCTTCCCTGGATCGCTAGGCGCGCACGCTACCAACTACGCTACCGGGGAGACTATTATAGTCTCCAAATAAAGATAATATTTTACCTTAATATTTCTCACGAGTATTGATTGTCAGATAATCACTTAATACAGGACCGTGTCGTACTATATGGCAAAGACACGGTCGCCTCAGGTGGCATCATGTACGGGGCGGCAAACGTAGCGAAATCAATACAAATACTCCTAGCGTACGAACTATGTGGGGGGGCCGTCATCGAAAATGCGACTTAAAAAAACCAGAAACTAGATGGACGTGATTTTGGAGCGCGAGAGGAGCGGCATTCTCAAAACTTAATCATACTGAGAAAATTTAGCACACAGGCCTGATTTAATACATCGAGTAGTCAGTTCCGCGCCTAAAAAATCCTTACACGGTTGTAAAATTTAAATTTAGGATTTTCAGTATTTTAGTACGTGTGCTTACTAATTAGCTATCAAAACGAGATAGAATAATATTTCCGTACACCTTAAATATATTTTATGACAGAAAAAATATTTACTATTTCAAATTATTTTTTAACAAAGAATGAAGTATCGATAGAATTATTTTCGTTTCAAACTAATAATTAAATTAATGAATACACATTAAAAAAAAAAATACGACTTTTGCAACACTTCTAAGATTTTTTTTATCTTAAAATAATATTATTTTGTAGCCTAATTTTGTTTATAGAAAAAAAATATTATAACAATTGTTTGAATTATTTGTTTATACCAAGTATCCTTCTAGTTAAGTATTCCTTTAAAATTTTGCCATAATGTTATGTTTTATTTCGAAATACGCCCGATGGTGATAAGAAAATGGCTTCTACACAAGTGTAGGTGGAATGTCGGCAAATGTCAGCGCTTGACATGTTTCATTTTTAATGATATGCCGCTGTCATTTTAATTACATTTTAAAGGTTTTATTTCGGTTAGCTACAATTTATTATCTCAATATTAAAATAATATGACACTTGAATCTGTCGGATAACTATAACTACTGTATTGACGTCACCTTTGGTTATGTCAAATGATTTAAATGGATTGAAATATTGAGCCTTTCATTTCAGGTCAATAAGATGTCGTCGTCCGCTATATATATTCTGGATGTGAAAGGGAAGGTGTTAATATCTCGGACCTATCGAGGAGATATTGAGCTAGGCGTAATTGATAAGTTTATGCCTTTACTAATGGAGAAAGAAGAGGAAGGACTTTTGACACCTTTACTGCAAACTAACGAATGTACTTTCGCGTACATAAAAACAAACAATTTGTATATAGTATCTACTACAAAAAAGAACGCTAATATCGCTCTGATATTCGTATTTTTGTACAAAATTGTCGAGGTAATGACTGAATATTTTAAAGAATTAGAGGAAGAGAGTATTAGAGATAACTTCGTCGTAATCTACGAACTACTTGATGAACTCATTGATTTCGGATATCCGCAGACGACAGATAGTAAGATTCTTCAAGAATACATTACTCAAGAAGGTCACAAACTCGAAATGCAGCCTAGGATTCCTATGGCTGTTACAAATGCAGTTTCTTGGAGATCTGAAGGCATTAAATACAGAAAAAATGAAGTATTCCTTGATGTCATTGAATCGGTTAATCTCTTAGCTAATTCAAACGGAAATGTATTGCGAAGTGAAATTGTTGGAGCGATCAAAATGCGAGTTTACTTGTCAGGTATGCCTGAATTACGTCTCGGATTAAATGATAAAGTATTGTTTGAAAGTACAGGCCGTGGGAAATCGAAATCGGTTGAATTGGAAGATGTGAAATTCCACCAATGCGTTCGATTATCTCGATTTGAAAACGATAGAACAATATCCTTCATTCCACCAGATGGTGAGTTTGAACTTATGTCGTACAGACTGAACACGCACGTCAAGCCATTGATTTGGATTGAGTCTGTCATCGAAAGACACGCACATTCTCGTGTCGAGTACATGATCAAAGCGAAATCACAATTCAAAAGGCGCTCGACTGCAAACAACGTCGAAATTGTTATTCCAGTACCACCAGACGCTGATTCGCCCAAGTTTAAAACTACTATTGGAAGCGTGAAATACACGCCAGAGCAAAATGCGATCACCTGGTCGATTAAATCTTTCCCTGGAGGCAAGGAGTACTTAATGAGGGCCCATTTCGGATTACCTTCTGTCGAATGTGAAGATACTGATGGTAAACCGCCCATCCAGGTCAAGTTCGAAATACCTTACTTCACAACGTCCGGAATTCAAGTGAGATACTTGAAGATTATCGAGAAAAGCGGTTACCAAGCCCTGCCGTGGGTAAGATACATTACCCAAAACGGTGACTATCAACTGCGTACCAATTAAAATTGACGCTTGTTACATTCCAACTTCAATGCTGCCTTTACTTTTTCCAGAATAAGACTATTGTAAATGTATTTTTGATCATTCATCCTACCATTGTAAAGAATTCTATAAAAGTGGCCGTGTTTCATCCAATTATAATACCATTTTTGAATTGTTATTTAACATTTATTTCATCGGCTGAGCACTATTTTGTATCATTTTCAATGATTGATTTTGGTAGTATGAAGCACTATTAAATTTATATAGCTGAAATAACAGCAAAACTTGGAAACACCTACACGATATATGTGGTATATTTGAAAATATTATACAGTTCACATTATGGAGATCTATATGCCCCACTTCTGGAACACACTTTCAGAACAGATTAATTTCATTACTCACGCAACTATGATTTGAATTTTAAATTCCCACCTGCTTAAATTAAGATCAGATTATTAATAAAAGTTCAATGCCCTTGTATATGATACAAAATTCTCAGCCGAAAAATCATTATCATATTATGTTAAGTTATTTTAGTAATAACATACTGTTAAGTGCCACTGTTAATTTTAAATTGATAATTTTATTATAATTCCATTCTAGTTTTTATGGGTCTATAAATATTAATCTTAACAATGAATATAGTTTTGTTATAGTTTAATTTGCAAACAATAAATTTGAAATATATTTGATGATGCTTTCGTTTTGAATTAAAATATATGTTTTGAAATGAAGCATCATATATTTGCATTCTTTGTGCATACTGTATTGACCTTGTATTTTACTGATTTATTGTTATATTTAGATTATTCAAGTATAAATTATAGTTTGTATTAAATTGGTGACAATTTGATATGGTTCAATCAAGCAAATGATGAGATTTCAGGTGCTATTTATGTTATGTTGTAAAATTTCTTGGCCTGCATATAGCATACATATGTATATTAGCAATTATTCATGATTGATTTTAGAAGAACTTAAGTTTCAATGAAAATTCATATTATTTTATTATCGTTGTATATCACAGAGATATATCAAATAAATAATCAGTTGAATAAATCTAGTCAATTAATTATTTACTTACATATATGGTGAAAATTGTTCTTTCATGAGCCACGATTTACCAATATGTGAATGCAAGATGAAAGAATTAAGTACTAATTGTAAATTTACTAAAATCATTTTATTCATTCATTAGACAGATGACATGTTTACTTGTGAATCTCGTGAGTAGTCAATGTAAATCACTGAATCTTTCTATGTATATTTGTGTTCAAAATTTGGGTCAAAAAGATTCAGCCTGACAACCAATCTCTGTAAAAACTGAAAATCTCAGATACTGACTCAAAACCTGATGATCTTTCTTTATATGCATATAAAATCCACCGGTTGTGACTTGATTTTTTATAGTTCAGCTAATTTACAACACTATTTTCAAAAAATACAAACTAACTTGGGTTCTTCTAATTATCAAAATGATTTAAGTATTAATTTAGCATTTAAAAATAAAAGTCCATGTTATATAAATGAATATTGTTAATCTTTATTTGACCTCAACAGTTATGTTATACATATGCGATACAATAGCAAGGAAAATCACTTTCAGTTTTCCGTCCAGGTACTTAAACAAATTGGAAAATAAACACGATAGACAAAAATAAACTGTTCATTTAAATATTTTTATTATTTATGTGTACGGAGTTTCCCAATCAACAATTCGAAATTTATCAGTCAAAAAATTTAACTGTAATCAAATAAATATCCCGAAAGGAATAAATGAGCCATTAGAGAAAAACTTAATTTTATTATGATTTGTGACATAAAGTTGCATTCAGAGTTTATTAGGCAAGGTCGTGGAATTTTATTTCCATGCAATAAAATTTTTCATTCGGTCCTGTTTTGAAAATTGTTGATTGGAGTTAAATAATATTCCACAAAAACTTTTTACATATATAAAATTATTTTATATTTCAAGTCGGAGAATAATTCCGTTTGCAAAATCATATTCAGGTACAATCATTAATATCATTCAACTGCTTTTGTTCACGATATTTGAAGAAAACAGTAACATGTTAGCTTGAATAAAATGCATCATGTTATCTAGGTAAGATAAAAAATACGACTTATAATTATGATTCCTCGAAACCCCATTGAAATATTTAATAAAAATTTCAGTTTATGTATCATACTAATGCATTTAGAATTTGCAAGTTTTTAGTTTTGATAAGTGGAAAAGAGGCATAGAATGACAAGATCCACCCGGGGCTTTAAAACCAGGAAAAATATTAAATAACACTGAAATTATTGTACCTGCAGCATATAAAACATTTTAAAAGAATATGTTTAGTTTGATGCAAAGCAAGGTACGCATATTCCAATATATATTACATAAAAGAGAAAAATGGGATAGAATATTATAAAACTGAAGTGAAATGTTTTTAGCTAAATACAATATTAAAGTAGAAAATATCCGCTTGGTGCTTACCATCAACAATATTCGTAGTATAAATTTTACATTATATTCAGGCTAACATTAAATTGTTGGAAAGAAATAAAAATATGAAGATTGACATCAACACAATTATTACAATAACGAATTAGAATTGTGTCATCAACAAATAACACATGGATCATTCATATAATATAATACAATCTCTGCAAAAACAATGAACCTTGGTAATACAACCAAAATAAATACCTGTGAGGTTTTCATAATTATTAAAATAATCAACATATGAGGCTAAGGTTTTTTAGACAATAGGTGTTATTTTCAGGTAAAACTAGCAAAGTTTATTAAATTTACATTGATAAGTATGAGGTTTAAAGGAATGTAATAAATTAGATATATTGACTGTCTACAATATGAAAATAGTCGGGTAGAATGCTGAAGAGCTGGGACATACTATTAATGTTGGCATATGATGGAGTCACATAAAAAAATGATTTGTTAGTATAATACATAGTTTCAAATCTTCACACATGAAAATTTTGGTATTTGATTGCATTGTGGATTAATTATACAATAAAACAACCTTCTGAGAGTCTGCTGAGTGATCATTATTTTCAACAGTGAAAAAATTATAAATCATCACAACAATAAAGCGCAGTTTTCAGCTATAGTAACTGTATATAGTAATGCAAAGAACAACTATTTTTGGATTGCATGTTAAATTTTTTTAAAATATTTATCATGTCCTTATTTATCTCTTCTATAACATTTCGTTTTAATCATTATATAGGTCCTAAAATGAGTATACAAAGAATCAACAGAACATATCAATATCCAGTGGTAAACATATTATCAGAGATAAATATATAAGAAAAGAGAGCATTATCTATTTTTTTTCACTGAAGATAAGAGAAAATTAATATTAAGTTGCTATGAAAATTGCAACATTAAACCACAGGGAGAAATTTCATGCCGCTGAATAATTACTATCTACAGGTGAATATTTTTTATTTTTATATTTAACTATTTACAAAATAGAAAATATCGATATGTTAGTAAATTATTTGCTGGCATTTTAAATCATATTTTAAAAAAATAACACAAAACAGTTTCCGTAAAATGGTCATTTAAAAAATTATTTTACACAAAGAATTATATTTCATAGCGAGATTTGGCATAATGTTTAATATTTAGTTCTGTTATATTTATCACAATAGAAAATTAAGAATAAATGATGAATTTTCTGCTATATTCAAGTTTGCATTTATACGCTAATAAGACAACAGTACTGCAGTCTTACTATTTCATTAAATTATTTAACCTGAAAATTCCATTGAGATAAAAGTAAAATTGGTATAAAAACCATAATACAACATTATTACTTTCTGATATGAATACTAAATTGCATCATTCATAATCGATTGGGTCTTAATAGCTAATACATCTAAAATACAACTGACGAAATGCTAACAAAACAATTTTATGTTAGCAAACTACAAATTTATAACTGTTTATATAAGATGTAAAGATGTCATTTTATAATGATTAGATATTCTCTAAAAGTTGCCCAGCAAAAACAATATTATTCCTATAATATATTGAATTGTTTTAATGACTTTAAGCCTTTCAAAACCTTATAAAATGCCTACATTATCTACTTGAAATGTTTATAATAAATTACGCTAGACACAATATTTATTTTTTATAATCATAAAATTGACTTGTCTTATTGAAATGCCAGAATAAAAGAGATTAGATGTCTATAGATAATAAGAATTAAGAAAACAGATTAAGTGCCAGACATTTATATGGAACATGAAAGCGACTGTGGCATATTTTTTTTAAATAGTGCAAAACACTGTGTAGAGATCTCAAAATTTACACTAAAATAAATGCTCAATACCTAATATACCAATATGATAACATGTAATTGATTTCTTGAACTGATAAGGTACTAACACAAATATTTATTTGAATGAAAAGTAATTTTATGGCATTTATGCAAAAAATAATAACAATCAACACTGGCTTCGTCTACTTTACAGAGTTATTTTAAGCAGCAAACACTCCTGATTAAATAATTAATAATAATAAAATCATTGCGAATAAAGACCTTTACAATTTGTTTTACTTAACATGTAAAACATGTGTGTTTAATGTCGTGTACAAGTCTATACTAAATATAACATCATAGCACTGAACACTGATAAGGTAACCATTTCATCTTATTACATAGATTGTCAAAAGAAAAATATTATATCTGACAAGTTAACCAATATAGAAAAAACTTTTAATCTCTAAAAACTAGGAGAAAGATAGATTGGAATTTTTATATGTTTTTATAGATCAACCATAATTCAAAAGTAATCAAAAAGAACCACATTTCCCACCCGCTTCAAATATGTATTTAAAAAAAAACCCTCATAGGAAGTTGTATTTTATAACTACATTCTGACTATTAATTATAATTACCATTGATTCAATTTAATAATTTGTGCAGCTTATCATTGCATTGCGAAAAAGTCATTAACAACTACTGTATAAGACTCATTTTTGGCTAGTATTAATTTTAAAAAGCAATTGCAACGGACTTGTCAAATTTAATGTTCGCCATCATTTATTATCTATTGGATGAAAATTTACATACATGTGAATGTATTTTAGAATATATTCATACCGGTTTAGTTTATTGACATATTCTACATTCGTTTTATATCAATAAGATGAAATAGTACCTTTCCACAATTTGATTCAACCATTAGTGTGATGGGAATTAATAATTGTTTGAAATAGAGTTTGTCTAGGATTACAGTACACATATTTATAATAAAACAAAAAAAATCTAGTTCTATTCTATTGTGATAATGTTTATCTATGGTAAAAAGTCTATTCTATCATTACGGAAGTCCCCCATAACGCGCAGCTAAATAATTATATATACAATTAAAACATCCATTTTTGAAACCATATAAAATTAATACTAATGCATATAGAAATACTCAAAGCGATAATGAAGTACCATTACCGAATACAAAAAAGAACTAACAACCGATAATTTCACAATTTGAACATTTGTCTAATTGCTAAATTGAACATAGAAAAATTATTTCACCGTATTTCAATAATTATATCAAATAAACAAGTATCTTCAATTATTATTAAAATTGTAAAAATATATCATTAAGCATTTGAAACAAACTTCACTGGTATTTCAAATATTCTTTTAAGCCTCCATTCTCTATGACCCACTAGGTAACACAGTTAATACTAGGATAAAATAAGCTAGCAATATAAATAAATAATTTACATAAGCATTATAAGCTATATGGTAATATTGAAAGTATATGCGAATAACCCAAAAATACTTAAAAGTTATTAACGGTGACGAAGATTTCACAATGAAAGGAAGTAAATGTAATAAATAATCGATATTTGAACAGTTCATGAGATTTCAAACTACCGCAAAAGAAGCGAACCGAATAACAGTTGGCATATGAATGGTTCAGTCGCTCTTTGGAAATATTTAGGTAACTCGAAATGCAGTGATTAGTTTTTTCCACATCAGAATGTTACTAATTGAGAATTCTATTAATATAGATTAATATACATTTACATGGCATATATTATACTGTAGATTAACACATATATATTTAATAAGATAAATGTTACAACATCTTATAGAAGGTAGTGAATCCTCATCACCGGCAATAAATACATTGAAGTAGGTGCAGACAAAATTAAGTACACTTGATTTAATACTTTGAACAATACAAATAAAATTGTGAAGATCATAAATTCTGGGTACAATGAACAGTAACTAAAATTATGTAAATACAGTGAAATCCTGAAATCACATTCCTAGATTTTTGTTTTACCATCATACATCAAATAGAATTGCATTTCAATGCGTTAATTTTTTTACTAGGCAATTCAATTTGGTATTTATAATACTTTTAATGTCATGAATATTAACTAAGATCTTAATTTAGCAATGAACATACATTATCTGTTAGAAATTTTAAACATTTTATATGAGAAAATGCAACATAGAAATGTAAAAAACACGGAATTAAGCCGCATAACTTTATTTTTTAGTTCCATCAAATATAATATTTTTATATTTCACTGTATAAGTTTTTGATGTATTTCAGATATTAGAAAAATATGTTAAACATGAATATCAAATTTTTAATAACATGCTGCAAAAAAAAAAAATTTGAGAACAAAAATGAAAGAAACTTGTACAAAACTATGCATGAATGATTGCTTTTTGAATTTCATATTTGAAATGCTTACCACTTTGAGGACTATTCGTAAGACTACAAAAGGTGGATTAATCCTTGACACAGTCTCATGTTCAATAGTAAAAGCTTATTATCACCTTCAATTGTCAATATAGTGCTTACTAAAAGCTTCCATTATTGTTAGCCAACAGATTAAGATTTAACAATTTTTTTCTAATATAAACAGAAAAGAAAGCATCGCTAATTTTAAAGCTTAAAAACATTAAACAATTATATATAATTAGTTAAATTAGAGTTAAAATTTAAATGCCTTATTACAAAGAATCAAATATTAAATGTACATTTTTGGTATAATATACAGCATCAAGCATATCAGTATGTAGATTTAAATTAACATTATTTTAAAAGACCAAAAATTAATTTTTCATAACAACAAGATAGCGGCCCAGTTTTAAAACAATATTTATAAATATAACATTTTCTACTGTTGTCTGCTTAATACAATAAAAAGTAAGAATACAGAATTTGTATATGAACAATGACAGTAAATATGAGAAAAACTACTTTTGGATTATTTTAATATGTAACAAAGATTGTCACAATATTAATAAACCTAAATAAAATGTATAAAAGATTATATGACAAAATAATACAACAGATTTCCAGTTGAATGGGATATCAGGTGTTCATCACCACAAGCATTTATGTAGAAAACAATATTGAATTCTTTTTTACTTATTTAATACCACTGTATTAATACAAGAACTGCAGCAAGAGTTAAGAAATCATTGACACAAAACCTTAGGTATGAGACATAGAAAATACAATTGCATACTCTATTGGTGTAATTACGAATAACTATTTTTTTGTCTCTAAAATGTGGCTTTTTACTATAAAATATTAGACAAAAATAAATGTATATTGTTGTAGTAAATTTAATTTGAGTGTATATTTGAGTTATGCAATAAATTTCTTCAGAATGCCTTTGCACAAAATTTTGTATAATTGACATTTCGTGTTTTTGCCCTGATATATCCCATTTGTCCAGAATGTATCAAGAAAACATTGATATGTACTACAGTAATAAATGGAAATTATACATTGATTAATTCTGTTTAACAATTCATTAAATGATAAAAAAATGTATTCTGAAAATATAATGTCACTAATAAATAATTGATAAAGAATACATACTATACACCCGTCACTACATATTTTGCGGAATTAATGATATGATTTGACAAAGTATAAAATTTCGTTGATTTAAATATTATGATAAATATACTACGGTCAATACAGAGCCAATATGTATATATTAAAATATAATGATCATTGCAAGATATGGAATGTAAAATAAATTGAGTAACAACATAGACTAAAATAACATAAATTAACATTTTATTTGATTATAAATATATTTCATATTCATGTAAAAGAGAGCTGAAAGTCGTTGCATGTTGCTAAATTAAAAAGTCAGACAATTTTTTTCAAATGTGTCTGGCGGCTGTTTAGAAGAGAAAATTAGGGTTTTGTTAATATGTAATGAACTTGTATTAATCCAGCTGCCATTGGAAAATTGGTGAATTAAAGTAAATTCGAAGAACTTTAATATGCATTATTGTAAATTTTAGAATAAAATTTGTCTTTGAATTAAAATTGTAAATGCAATTGAAGACATATAAAATAATCTCAAATAACTATAACAATAAAACAATACCTAAACAAAAAACAGTTATTCAAATTACTAATTCTCTCAAACAAGGTGTCAAGAACAATTAATTTTTGCATCCCATGCTTCTTAATTTAATTCAAACAGTAAGATAAAATACCACAAGGTTTAGCAATGACAACATTCTATTTAAATTTAGAGTATACAATAGCAGTCACTTAAATGAATTGATGATCAGTGATATTTTTAACATAAAGATATTAAAATAATAAATATTCATAACATCAATTCCAATTTCGTTTCAGTAGATTCAGTTAGTTGAGACATCTGAGGTTACACCCAGATACCATCGACAGATCACCTATAAGACTGTCTCCAGTAATTGAAGTGTGTATACATACATAATATTTTTACTCGCAAACATACAGTTGCCATTATAGCAACATTGTTATTATTTTCGTTGTGCGTTGTCTGATTACGAGACTTTCCCGCAACAAGCACCATCACCTATTGAAGTTGTTTTTCCATTGATGGGTGTTGTACTGGTATCATATCGGGGTAACTCTTTACATTTTGCTTGCTAAAAATACAAAAAAAATATGTTTAAATATATAATAATGTCATTTTCAAATAAACAAATGAGGATAGAATTTATTTACATGTACAAATGTTATTTTCAAATGTGACCATACTTTCTGTAATCATTCAAAAAATGTGGCCAAAAACCTAAATATAAAAAAATATATATTGCTAACCTCCATTAATTCAACTGCGATTTCCATAAAGAGTCGCTCAACATTGTCAGATTCCTTTGCAGATGTTTCTAGAAAATACATTCCATGTCTTTGCGCGAAGTCCTCTCCAACATGTCTTGGTATTTCACAGTCTTCTCTATCTATTTTGTTTCCTGAAAAATAAAGCTTACAATAATCTCACCGATAGTGTCTCAAACTGGAACAGTACCTGTATCGATGAGGGTGCTGTGCCATGTTTAACATAATAACAAAAAATGGCGAGAAAATATTAAATATTTCTAATGCGAAAATTTATAGATTAATACATGGTGCTATATACGAGGGTAGTCCGATAAGTACTTAGCCTCACCGCCCGATGGCGCTACTATCGCAAAAGAAGTTTACTATCGTGTAGTACATTCTCGTAGACGGCTACTGTCAAAATTTCTG
>JAGVSQ010000206.1:0-48055 GCA_022683975.1 Rhyacophila evoluta
CGGAGATCGATATACTCCTCTTTCGGGGTGGATATCTTCACAATGTGTAGATCCAAATGCTCCACGTTGGGAGCGAATATGGTATATATAAAAAAAAAAAAAAAAATAGGTACTTAAAATCGATCTTTATAATTAATATGTATGGAACTTGTAAATTGCAACTGGATACGGTACATTTCTACTTGATGATCGGTGCGATCAAGTAAAATCACAGCGTATTCTTGAAAAAACTTTTTCTTCAAATCATCCAGTCTACAGAGGTCTCTGTATATGAACTTGTTCTGCCAAACTTAAAGTGGACTTCTAAATATAATAAGATAATAAATCATTTAAAAATCAAACAATACCGAAAAAATTGAATGTAAATATTATATTTAAAGTCAAAGATGGTGTAATGTAAGATAATTTATCAAAGAAAGTTTTTCAATTCCTATTCAGTGCAAATATTTTGATATTACTTTGTTAGTTATTTTAAGTGTTTTATTGTCATAGGCAAGACGTTCTGCATTTATTTATATTGAGTCGTGATTACATTTAAATTTTACGAAATCTGCTAAAAAAACATGTTTAAATTATATTATTGAACATAAATGTGTGATTTCTAATATAAATCAGTTGATTGATTTTTTTAAAAATATCTTCCACTATATTTACTCTAAAAAGTCAGTCCTTATAATAAGATCTCATATATTTGATATATTGATAGCAGTACGCTATCATCATTGTAGAAAAATGTTAATATAATTCTGATGAAAATAATTATGTGACACAAAATTGGTTTTTAATTGTTGTTAAAAAATATTTTAAGATCACTTAAAATTAAACATGACCCCTCGGTGATGTATTTAACTGGATATTTAAAATAAAACCATTATCTTGACTTGAATAATTACTTTGCTAGTATACTAATCTCCGCATGTATTTACTTAAAAAAACGGGACAAAAAGTGGCGTGCCAGAACCGCTTTTTTACCACCACTGGCAACAGTCGAAAATACTTATTACTACTCTAAAAAATCTCACTCTGCTAAAATTCATTACTTAAAAAAATTAGTAAAATGGCAACATATTTCTGAGATGTATTTAGTCTATGTCATTATTATAAATCTCGTAATAGTATGAGGAATTACGTGTAATTCGGTGTATTATGATAGTTTTATGTATGAAAAAATTAAACGACTTTATAATTTATAAATTTGCTTGTTTATAACGGCGTAGTTTGCTTTTTATTTTTAATATTACAGATTTTCTCCGGTTATATCAAATAAATGTGCGGAACAAGGATTTTTTTAATATTACATGCTACAACAATTTGTATTTTTTTTTGTCAGCAATTTGACAAAGTTTTATATCATAATAATTTTTTTTTAATATCTTAGTATGTGAAATTGGTGATAATATTTTTTTTTCGTAATTAGAATTTTAAATTAACCATAATAACAATTTATTACTTCATATAATCATACAAAGACACCTAAGTATCATAAAACTATAATATTATAATTTACGCATTTTTATAGTTATATAGCCATAAATATATGGATGTCTCATACTCAGATAATGAAGAATTGATTATGAAAATTTAGATTTTAAAACACATTCGCTCAGTACATACGTCTGTTATTTCTTATTGATGTTCTTTTGTCGACAATAATTAAAAGTTATTGACCGAAATCAAATCTTTGTATAACATGACATATCGACGTTTAACAAATCATCAAATGCTTGACTTGATAGTCAGCAGTGTAGAATTTTCATAGCTAAAAATGATATTAATTTGTAGATAAATTAAATATATATGTATTAGTCAAATTGAGTTTGTGGTGCAATGCATTTAAATGTTTATAGATTAATGATGAAATACATTATCAATTTCGTATTTTATATTATAATATTAAGTTCGTTATAGATTATAATATTTATGTATTTTCGGGTCAAATACATCTTCCTGAGAAACAATTTATCATGAAAAAGTTTTTGGAGGTCTAAGTCTAATTGATTGAAAAGGGAAAAAATATATAGAGATGCCTAAAATCTGATAAACGCCAAATTATTGTAGTATATGATATAATACTGCATAATATGTATTTTTATTATGAACTAATTATAATATTTAAGAAAGTGTAGAGTTTTTTGAAAGATAATGTATTATGGGATCAGGAAAATAAATACTATCACTCTCATTTTTCCATTTATTAAACTAAAGCGCGCGGTGTTGCCCGGGAAGACGCAATATTACATGTGTGACGAAACCAAGGAGAGGTCTTTCGGGAGGGAGAAGGACTTATAATTTTAATTTGTCCACGAGCTTCAACTGAATGAGATGAATATTCTTGGAAAGTTTGGCTTCATTGACACGTACTCTGTCGAAATGCATAACGAATAATTAAATGATTTTTATACTTCTACCGTCAAGTAAATTACTTTACTTATCAACTGTTATCCTCTATTTATTGATTAATATTATTTAATTATAAATATATTTTATTAATATGGAATCTGAATATTGATATATTTGACGTATAGATATACGACATTGTTATGCTTTATTTAACAATTAAAAAATGTTGATAAAAACATAGTATTCTAGATATTTTTATTGTTTTTAGTAGTAGTATTATAATATCATTCTGACAAAATTTAGTGACGTTATTTGCTTGTAATTTACAAAAAAAACTTCAATCAAAGAATTAAACCATTCGAGGTCAATAGTTTCTTATTTCCTTTCACTCCTGTGTAATTTTATAGGGTCTCGTAAACTGACAATTTAGTAATCTAATTTATTGATAATGCGGTTTCACGCAGATAGTAATATAATCACAATCATTTTTAAAGTGACTCTACATTTAAACAACTCGTCGTTCAGTAATTTAATTTTTTGTTTTGTATTATGAGTTTATTAAATATTATATATCGTTTATAATAACGTGACAACAATAGGGATAAAAAATAATGAAAACGCCACTGGCTAAAGTTTCTGGAGTCAATAATTATGTCATGTTCATAATTCGGTTATGTAAAATTCAATTATATATTAATTAATACAATAAAAAAGAGAAAAATAAGTAAAGCCTTGTTTCTGCCGTCACCTTTTGCTACGTTTTATCAAGAGATGCACGGAAGAATAGCGTGGTGTAATAACCATGACGAGTCCTTCAAAATATTCAACTTAAAGTTTAAAAATGTCAAAACTAGGCGATTACCTGACAACCCAATATTCGTGAAAACTATCTATCGAGACAAATTTTCCACTGTGGACTTGTATACATTTCGAATGGATTTAAAATATCCACTACTAGATGGATTACAGAACGTTGAATTCCAATATATATTTACATTTCGATTGTCAAGTTATTGTGAAGGCTTAAAATAATATTGAAGAACATGTGAGAAATACAGTTAACCAATCAATACTTATGCAGTGCCTAGAAATTAAACTGTTGGCCTTTTTTGAAACCCTTTTTACAATTCTAATAATAATTGTAAGTCATTGATACCAACATGGGGTGATTATTGAATTGTTATTGAGGTGTTATACATACTTATTCGGTGAAGGTTGCTTGTGCAATAATACATAGTATCGACCTTTGATATTTGAAAATAAAATAGAGTAAATGTCTTATTGAGGAAGTAAAAAATGTATATATGAAAATAAGTTTTTATGCCTTAGTGCATTTTTTCACCACGAACTAAATACAAAACAAAATATATAATACAACAAATAAATCAATAAAAAACAAAATATGATAAATAAATATACATATAAATATGACAAATAACTAAACAATGTTGGAGGTGGTAATTATATAACTAATACTTGTATATGCATATAATTTAATAGTGTAATGTCTATTATATTGAATTATTATAGGTATATTGATTAAGGTTCGATTATTAAGAGCATATGAAATACAGAAATACACCTGTCTGTCAATACTAATTGCTTCTTTTATTTTATGAATACAGGTGGAAAGCGGAGCTTTGAATCTGACATTTCCAGTGATGTTCAACCCAGAGACATGGGAACCGCACGTGTTCCCTGTTTTCTTCGGTGGGACAGTTGTCAGTGATGACGGACTAATTATAAGCGCTCCTTCTGTACAGTTGGTGTATTTCGTCACGGCTGATACGAAACTACAAGACGCTAAGTGAGTATTCTTTTTATAAATAGTAACCGAATATTTGATGTAAGCTCTATACTGCGGTAAATTTTCCTGTTCTTGCTTATCACTTCATATTTTGAGAGATTGCAGGATGCCAATCACTCATTATGGAATTTTGTCATATATCGGTTGAAAGTTAAATTTTCGTGAATTTTATTTACAATGTTTTTTTTATAATATTTTATGGCGTTTCATAAATATTCTACCATAATACAATAATAGGGACGCACACTTTAGTGGCCACCTGCTAAATTCTTAAAAATTTAGAGACTATTCATACAGCCTGCTGTAAAAGACGTTAAATATTCGATAAACTTCCAGAAATATAGACCACACGTTTGAAGGAATGGTAGATATTTTACTTTGAGAATGATGTGATGAACGAAATAAACACCGTATTTTTTAATCTGAAAATTTATAATATAGTAAATTTAATTAACACTCTGCACACAACCTTTACAACCATTTAATTTAAATGAAATAATAATACTATAAGATACATCTCAATGGTACATCTAGATATATTTGTAATATCATGATTTTTTACTGTCACAAATCAATTTTAAAATTTGATAAAAAAATAACCAACGAGATTTTTGGAAATCTGTACTATTAAATTTAATAAAAATAATATCATTTTAGCGAGAAATCCTATCATTTACAATTAATTACTTTTGATCAAAATCATTTGTTATTTTTATACATATTAATTATATACATTTTTTTATTCAGTTTGCATATTATTTTTAAAAAAATGCAAATACGTCACATAATCGTTCTCAGCATATCTCGCTATTATTACGAATAACAATGTATCGTCGCTTAGCTTTGAAAGTGTTAAAATACAATTTAATTATAATGAAACACATTTTTTTACTGTACAATAATTGTATCATAAATAGTTTGATATCACGTATTTATTATAACAGATTAAAAATAATAACAATTATAATTAATGAAACCTCACAAAGGTCAGTGTCCTACTTTGGAAAATCTATTTAATAACGAACGATCGGTTTCACTATTTTATCCACGGTAAGTATTTATTCATAAACTTGTTTTATTGTATTAGTTAAGATTATTAACTAGTAATTTGCACGTTCTGTGCGAATGACTGCGATATTATTATTATTAAATCATGATACACCAGTAAAATTATAGTCCTAGAAACAATGGTGTCAGTGCATACGATACGAGTGTGGACGAGACCTGGTGAAACAGGCTAAAGTTGACTTACTACGAAGATGGTTGGATTGTGAACCCCTCTCATGTCACGTATTTGAGTCTTGTAACTGTAAAAAAATATTTACATTTATTTTGATTCCGTACTTATGCCGTAGATAGCAATGGGCCGAGCTAATGCCTATCAAAATGAGATATTTCATCAATGAGATATCATATAAGTCTTTGTTACAGTGGTATCTTTTTATTTATTTTCCTAAGTTATTTGAATACATGAATAAATTCTTCAAAACAAATATTTTTACAATATTTATTTGAACTAATAACGAAAATTTGCAAACCAAAATTTAGCTGTCCGTTTGATTAAAAAATAAAAGCAAATCACTTAGTACTTTTAAGTATAGATTCACAAAATTGGCAACATATTTTCCCCCGTTTTGGAATTTTAACAAATTTCTGCTATGTCACTTATAATATGGATATATAAGTAAAAATATACAAATGACTTTCATTTCTAATTTCACCATTTTTTTATTCGATAAATCATAATCAAATGTGGAACAAATTAAAAATTAATATGCAGATACCGATAATGGGCTTTTATAATGACTATGTTAAGTTGCATTAAATTTTAAAAAAGGAATGGAAACTGAGAATAAATATATCACAGTCACAATAAGAAACTATATGAATTAGTATGACATTTTATTAGGATTTATTAAATTGATAAAGTTAGTATTTCATTGGTCGAATTTAATAATTAATTGAGATAGCTGATTAAAATACCCATGGAATTATAGTTATGTATCATTATTATTCAAAATTATAAAACATCAACTAACCTTTTAGCAATAAACTGCAGTGCTAAGTAAAAACACAGTATTTATTGTACATAGATAGAGGATCACATGCAAGACACTTTGTTTTTACTAAGTAAACCTAAAAACGATAAACTTTAATCCTTCAATATTAAGTAATTTTAATCATGATAATTTGGTAGACTATTTACCCAACTGCAAGATGATGAAATGATTAATGTATCATTTTATTATTAGATCATTAAAACTAAACAATAATTCGTATCTTAAAGTTTTATTGATCTTTGGAGGTTAATTATTGCTCGATTGTGAAAATGTGGTTATAATATTATCGAAGTCATTAAAGTTCTATATATTTTCTGGTGTCGGGGTTTCCGTAAGCTTGAACAATGACGACATCATCTGCTTCCTTCGAGAAAATTCGCCCTACGCCTTAATTTCACACTTCAGTGTCATGAAATACCATATTCCGTGACAATAAGCCTCATAATAAACAATTACCACTCAATTTTTAAGAAATATTTTGCTCGTTATTGATAAAATTTAACCATTATTTGATTTTTCCCTCGGTCTTCTTTATTATTTATTACCGTAAGACAACAGCCCTTGCCAGTATTGTGTAAATTTATCAGTTTTTACTATTTAAACTTAAATATTTTTGTATATTCACAATATGCGTTGTACGTAAAAACAATACATTTGTGATACTGCGTTAAAATATTAACCGCAAAAAAATCAGCACAATTATCATTTGTTAAAAATAACTGTGGTAGAAACGGTATAAGAAATCAAAACCATAATTAAATACTGTTGCAATTAAATGATTATAACTTTTTTATTTCTTTAAAACTACTTCTTATTTAATTGAAAATATCTGCCATTATTAATTGAATGCACTATAAAAACTGCAGTTAGAAGCGCAAAGATGACCTCACTTAGTGTTGCAATATTCTTAAAACATGCATTAGTTGAAAGCAATTACATTGATGAATGTAACAACTGAGTACATTAAAATCGAGTTTTTGCTTATAATCTTTCAAATTTATACAGCCTTGGTTTTATGCACAAAATATGAATGTCTTATCATAATTTATGAGTATTAATCAAACAAAAACTATCACAAACATGTGACTGTATTACATTTTCTTGTGTACGAAAAACAGGATAGTAAACAGTTTTTCGATGCTGTTATGTATTGACAAATATTTTCCGTCGATCTTTAAATGATCGTTTAGCGAAAGAAAAATTATTTTACATTTCTATCGACATTATCAACCCGATGCGAACCAATGAGAAATCATAAATGGATAGGTTTTATGTTTGTTATTTTGTATATATACCGGTGTAAATTTTCCACTGGTTGAAAGTGCAGCTAGTTTTTTCACGATATAAATTCTAAAGAACAAGTTCATATGCATTATTGTGCAGCATACTTACTGAATGAACGACTTACATTGGCATATCAGTATGCCCGGAATAATGGCATTGATCGTTATTTCAAACACTGAGACTTAATATGCAAAAAGTATGAGACTTATTTAAAAATATTCAATGGATATACAGTTGACAACACACATCATACATTTTTTAATTTGTTAAGGAGGTTATTGGGTAATTAAATGAAAATGAAATACACTTTTTAAAAATGAAAATAAACATTATTTCACTCCAAAATTTTTTGGTCTTCCTAAACAATTTAACAAATGTATGATACGTATTGTGGCTATCGATATACTAAAATTGCAAATGATAAAAACATAGCTCGTACTTCATCAACAATGACTTTTAAGAAAATATTAAAAACCTCATTGGATATTTATGTAGGTTGAACGTAAACTTTTTGATTATTTTATCCAAATTTTTAATGCATCGGAACCGGAAAATTTATGTGTAAAAAATAATAATTATAAAAGTAAAAGTCGTTTAATTTAATTAATCGATAATTGAAAGTAAACCATCTTAAAATGATCATCGAATTATTCCACCAACTGTTAGTGGATATTGGGAAAGCAAAACATCTTTCGCCACGGAAGACATAACAAAATAATATAACCGTATCTTGTTATATAACTTATTATGCATATTAAAATATACTCGCTGTACCCTCAACTGCCCGTTGCGTATCCACAATCATGCATGATCCATCCGTTGCATGTCCACAATAATTATGTGCGGTATCGTGATATAACAAACATGAAGCTCTATTTACAGTGTCAGAAATGTCCCTGGAACAGCTTTCAAGATTTTGCAAGATTGCCATTACGAATCTGCTCCATAAATCCTATTTTATTTAATTTTTGAAGTATACATATAGCTTCGAGATCTTCAAAAATAAAAAAACAATCTAAATGATAGAGTATAATACAATTATGACGGTGCAACTGCCATTTCGTTACTTTACGCTTGTATTAAGTTATTTATGACTAAAACCACCCAACCGTGTAGGCTCACATATACAATGTCTGGATTAACACTATGTGTTGGTTGCAGATGCAATTTTAATGCGAAGCTTTCTCCGAACAGGTTTGAAGTTTGTTAAGTTATTTATTACAAAACACATATATATACGTGCCTCACACGTCGTTGGAATAAACTGAAATAATTATTAGAATACAATGTGATTTCTTAGTTAACTATTGCAGTTGTCGAGTATGTAACCATTGTATGCGTGCATTATGTAGGTTGGAAGCAATATATACTTGGAAAATACTTAACATAGAGTTTTGACAAGAATCTATCAAAATATTACGAAATTTCTTACCATTTTAAATCTCTTATGAATACATTCAATAGTTAATTGCATTGTCCACAAATTTTCTGTAATATATAAATACCGTGTTATATAAATCGTGTTACTTCTTTCGGTTGCATTTCAACGTTTCTCCTATATGAAATAGTTATGCATTCGTTTATTTTTCAATGCATTTTAAAATATCGCGAACAGATGGATTCATGTGACCATTAATTTAAAGACTTCAATAGTGCTAGATATGTTAATCGATTGTTTTGATACGGGTTATTAGGATACCATAAATGTTAAATCATTCATTGTCTCTATTGACTTGTAGTGGTGTTGATTCAATGCTTATACAGACATGCTTAATAAGAAATAAAGATTTAGATGTCATTAAACTGACTTGGAACATTCCGAAAAAAGTTTCTCAAATAAAAAAATAACAGTTGGAATTTAATATTATATAATTATTTGGCTCAGAAGTTCAATTATTTTTACATTGAAGTATAAAGCATCGGGGAGGATAGCTGAGCATCCGCGTCAAAGCGACCGTGACAGAGATGCAAAATAGCTATATTTAGGCGAGTGAGCAAGTGAGCAATTTCGGCAGCGCTTCAGTCACAACAACTCGCCTACTTGCTCAATCACATATTTTATTTATCGCGCCCGCGGTCTAAGTCATATTAATTATTTAGTTATATAAAATAAACACCGAATGGATGAGTTTTTATAAATCAATCTCGATAAATAACATAAATATATATATTTCATAAACATTATAATAGTATAGCACTCTATCAGTAGCATAAATAATATTGATTCAGTAAGTTTGAGAACTATTTTGATAGCAAATAAAATAGATCTCACCGGTAGAGTAGAGGGTACCGTGCGTGCCTCGCATCCGGGAGAATGCAATTTTGATCCCCACATCTGCCGGATTTTTTTAATAATCTGAATATGCAGGACTGGATTGAAATTGGGTTGAAAAATTGTTTGACAAACAATTCTCGTTGTAGTTGTCTGTCAAGACACATTGCGGTGATATATGTACTCCACTTTCGGAGCGGATATGCTATAAAATAAATAATGCAGTCTCAGGATTTAATTGGTCATAGAGTAAAACACTTTGAGATGCATATCATTAAGTAAACTCTCATACTATCAGAACACGGAACATTCATAATGATTGCAAATAAAAAAATCTCTTGGCATCTGCAATGGAGTATAATAATACACTTGTCATTACGTTTATGGCATATGCTTCCTTATGGTGGAACTTTATTATGTAAGTACCCGACAATAAAGTGTTAATTTTTATATACGTACTTGTATAGTACAACATATTAATCTATATTGTCTTTAAATTTTCAAAAAATATTACAAATATGCCTATATATTTTAAGCATAACTACGTGATCAATGGTAATAAAAATTTGCATTTAATTTATTTTATTAACCTACTTTTCCTGTTATATTTTTAAAGTGAAAGCATATTTAAAATAGCATATCTACATAGTAACTATAATAAATTATCTTCTTTTTGATTCGGTATGGTATAGCTGCATATATGAATACCTTTCCAATCTTCTTCGACTATCTCCCGTTAAGGTGAAATTTAGTCGGTCAACCATGCAGATCAAATTCGAGAGCGAAATGAATGCACCTTGGGGTCAACTTTGGCATCTTGAAAGTCGCATATTTTAATTTTAACTCCATAGAAGCCGACATATAATAAAACAAAAACTTTTTAAACAAATAAATTCTACACTAAACTTGTGTTTTAGTGCACGTAGGAGTTTAGCATAATTTTGTTTGGGGCTTTTTCAATATTATCGTTTACTAGGACCATTTTCACACTATCATGTTAACTACAGTCTATAAATTAGACCGAAAAAATACTTCCAAACCTGTCTATAATTCTCTGTGTGTGTATATATGTGTGTGTGTGTGTGTGTGTCCCCTCGCAAACAGGGAATAATAGCAATGTGAAATTTTTACATAGTATTTTAATTGCCATTTATAGATCAACTGTTTTATTTTCAGCTTTAAGAATCATCACTAATGATTAACAAGAAACTAAAACTATTGTATAGAACAAAGTATTGAAATAAATTTGATGAATAAAATTAAAGTTAGTCTTATTATAATAAATACCTTTGATTTGATTTGCCTTATTTTGTTATTTTGATAAGTATTCAGATATATAGTTGTTCATTAATCATTTGTTATATCATATATTTACAAATAATTTGTGCTTGTACACACACAGAATTCACTATAAATAAAATGCACGTGTTTATTTATGATCATGAGCATATTACTATTATGCCAATTGAACGCATTTGTATTATGTATGTGTAGAAATTAACAATTATAATTTAACATTTTTGTATGTTATTGGACAATACATTATTTTTACATGTATATAAACACTATTGATACTGGAAAGTGCAGCTTAGATTTATCCATCTATTTTATATGTATTAAGGTGACATTGTCGCTGTCATATGACGACTAGCATGTCAATAAGACGTTTATTTGATCAATAATTGGCAAATTAGATATAATTCTCAAATAAAGTGTGGGTGTAATATTGTAAAAGTAATTAAAACACTAATGTTATAGTTGAACATGAAATAATTTCTCATTCAATATGTATCTTCATTGGCTTTTCACATCAAGTAAACATTTCCAATTGATCAATTGGTGATTTTCAGCTGAAAACTATTCAGGAAAGTTTTACTGCAAAATATATTTTTAAATATTTATCTCTTTCAAAACATTTTCGTA
Source organism: Rhyacophila evoluta (assembly GCA_022683975.1). Taxonomy (NCBI): domain Eukaryota; kingdom Metazoa; phylum Arthropoda; class Insecta; order Trichoptera; family Rhyacophilidae; genus Rhyacophila; species Rhyacophila evoluta. Next base: position 11,687 of record JAGVSQ010000206.1, read on the forward strand.
ATGCGTTTGTGGATATAGAGTAGCGTAACTAGGTTGTGAATCATGTTTATCCCGGAAGCGGGTTTCCATAATCTGCGTTGTTATGCACAAGAATGTACATGATTTCTTTTGTAATAAATTCCACGATGCATTTTAGTCAATTTAATCAATATACGACCACTGTCATAGTATATAGTGTGTACTTTGAACTGTCTTTGGAATGCTTAAAATGTTTCATCTGTTGCACTCGAATCTGGGCCCCGAAACGCGCATGCTAATCTTTCGGCCACCGGTTCAAATCCAGAAATGCAGGACTGTATACCCAGTAGGTTTAGCAATCGACTTAAAACTAATTATCATGAACTGTGTCTAGATAGATCTTTATAATGCGGAGATCAATATAGTCAATTTTAAGTGGTTATTTTTACATCATTGAGTTCCATATGCTCCACTTTCGGAGTTGACGTGCTAAAGAATAAAAAAGACGATTATGTAATATACAATAATATGTAGCAGAAAGATGTGTCTTTGATACAAGTTTATCATATATTTTTTGAAAACGTTTGCTCCCAAAGTAGAGCATATGAATCTACACAGTGTGAAGACGCCAGAAAATTGCTTTTTGGATTTTTTTAAATCCGACAGGTGGGGAATCGAACACGCATTCCCCGAATTGCTAGGCGCGCACGCTGCCAATTACGCTACCGGGGAGACATCAAAATTACCGTTCATAATAAGATTATTATAAAACTATAAATCAATACTCAAGATAACTACATTATTTTTTGGTTAAAACCTATCTGTTATGTGTTTTGTGAGTGATTCAACTGTAACTCTTTTTGTATTTTCAGGGGTGCAGAATGGGAAGAAACGTTCTTAGAAGTTGTGGGTCGATTAGAGGATTCAGGGGTATTCAAGCACATATCAATAGCGAGGTTCGCTTCTAGGACCCTGGACCACGAGCTGGAGAAAAACACCAGAACGGTCGTGCCTTATTTCTTATCCACCTTCATAATTATGGGACTTTTCTCTATCATCACATGTATGATGTCCGATTGGGTAAGTAGATTTCATTAATTATACGGATAATTGAGTTGCCTTCAACTGTGTTGAAAATATTTATGTAATAATGAAATTGGTCCATTGTAGTACTATAAATACATAGTTTTATTTTACTACTGTTCCGTTTAGGAGGAGTTCTTGTGACAACCAAAAACATTTATATATATTTTGTTTTATAGTATAGGTTTTAAGTCGATAGTGAACAGAGGTTTTTATAGTGCTACTTTCTTTCATTATTATAATTTTATTATTTATTTATTTAAATATATGAGTTGCTTAGATTAGTAAATTCTGATATTCACCATTTCGATGCTTTCCATTATCAAATTTGACATAGTCAAAATGGAAAAATAATTCTACAAAAAAATCGATTTGAAAAATGTCACATCTATAGTTTTAATGGATGTAACCTCTATTCGGTCGGTCTAAAATTTATTTAAACATGTCTTTGAAAAACAGTAAAAATCTTGTAATAAAAATCATAGTAAATATAGTAAATTATAGTTTGAAAAAACTCACGACAGCGATACGTGCATGTACACAATTTAAGAAATCAATCAATGGATAAATAACGTGGAAAATATATTATGACATAATAATTATTGATAATAAGGAAAAGTATGATGTAATAATTTTATAAGAGTGATAAAATGAGAATTAATATATTGTCCAATATTGTAAATATTATACTATTGTCGTTGTTATTGTAATCGTCATTAACTCGCTATGACACTTCGCAATGAAAGGTAATTTTGTGTATTTAAATAAAGGCGTTGCGGTATTTTTTCTTATTATTAGCCATATATTGTAGAAAAAAAGTCGATTTTGGAAAAAAATGTTAGTTTATGACTATTTCCTTAACAAAGACGATGTATTTTTATCGTAAAATTTCAAGATATATTATTTCACTGTTTTCAACTATTATAATAGTTTTATTTTTAAATTCTATACACATGTAGTAATCATTTATTAATCACTAGCTTTTTGGAACAAAGATTTCAAATCAATTATAATTGTTATTTCTGCAGGATAACTAAGACTTTAATTGAAATTATCTATATTTCATTATTTTAATATGTGTTACACGCTCTGTACATAAGCGGCTTCGATCAGAAACCATATGTTTTCTTATATTATTATATTGATAATACATCTCTTAAGTTATTACAATCTCTATTTCACTACTTAATAACAACTAAATGAATACATGCTAGTATTATTTTGAGTAATACATATATATATATAATATAAAATATAGTATTTACTGATATAAATTATTAAATTAATTATAATTTTGAAGAATATTGTAATTATGGTGTAAATACTTTGGCCACTATGATGTTTGGAAAACCGTAGTGGGAAATTGATCACGGAAAACCATGTATGCTAATTTTCGATAAGAAATACACTATGTTAACATAACATTAAACATGCTATATTTAATAAGCTTCATATTAAAAAAAATATGTTGTAATCAAAGACACAATCAAAGTTAATACTTCTCGCTGATATCATGAAGGATTAGGTTGTTTAGAAGTCAAAGCATTAACTATACAATAAGCACATAACCAACAACTATTATAAAATGATATAAGATAATTATGTTCTATTTTATACATTTATATTAACAGCTTATAAAAAACATATTATTTGAAAATTAAAAACCGTTACTGTTGATTAAGTAAATATTACATACAGTTATGAAATACATTAGAAAAAATGGTAAATTTGGTAGATTAATCAATCGATATCTTTACAAATATCAGTCTCAATATATATACATGACCTATTAAATCTCAGAAATCAATAAAAATCTAAATAGTATATAGAGACAACATGAGGTAAAAAAACATTTACATGTTACTTGTCGAAATATTAAGCTTTCATATCAAATTAAGGTTTTATACAAAAGCTTCCATTCGATGGATGGCTTGATTATTTATTGCTTTATTATAGTCCTGAAGCCACTAATGGTATTTAATTTATTCTTGAAATAAAGGTGCGGTCTAAGCCTTGGTTGGGATTACTTGGAAACATATCTGCAGTGATGGCCACGGCATCGGCTTTTGGGGTTGCCATTTATCTGGGCATCGAGTTCATCGGAATCAACCTTGCTGCTCCTTTCTTGATGATAGGTAAGTCAATATAACTAATTTATTTGTGTTATTCGTCCTTGATTACCTCCTACCTCTCATAGAAACTTAAACATAATGCCTTTGTAATAAATGGTGTATTCAAAAAAGTTCATTTTTATTTCTTTATTTTGTGAATCTCGATGACTTTACTAAAAAGGTTTTTTAATTATTTTTTGCAATTCACATTTGCACCCCTATATAAATATCTAACCCTACTTTCAATCACTGTCATTTATCAAATACTTTATTCAGTACTGGTAGAAGCTGCTGTTTTTTTTATACAATACGTGTATTGGCTTCATTGGCTATTCATCCACGTTGTATCCATTTAGAACTCCAATCGTCAGATATCTTTAAAACAGATTTATTATATGTTGTAGATATTTACTTATATAAATTATATCATAGAAATCAGTTAAAAATGAATTTTGTATTTTTCAATTAGAAATATATTGTACATATTTCGAAATATTTTTTACGTCTATTGTTTTTTTATGAATATGTAAAAAAGTGCTGTCATTTGAACCTTTCAAATCAAGATTTCAATGAATTATCAACATTTTCTTACCTTTTGATAATAATTACAATGTAAATTTTTTAGTGAAAGTTGAATCGTGTAAACAGGATATACTCAGTTGATCAACTTTCTATATAGAGACTCGTTTGCAAGGCTTTGGATATATATTTTATTTAACTACAAAACTATTTAATACGCATGGAAAATAAGACACGCATTTATCAAAAGGATATTCCTTCAAGCCAAACATTAAAAGATGTATTGCTGTGGTTTTCATGACAGATTCACACATGGCAATTGCGAAAATTATAAATGCACACATAAATAACTGAACAAAGAGAAACATTATGCCATTTCGAAACAGAATTAACGTACACATGTAGAGGTTGATTTTTTCGTATTTTATTTTAAAAGATACATATTTATAACAAAAAGGAATATGAAATTAAATAAAACAAGGTGTACGGGAAAGTCATATGAATACTTGTAATATTTTACTTCCACAAACCCTTGTTGTGTACCCAATTTTTTGCAATTTAACCACCCCTCTCAAAAACCTAAATTCACCTCGCTCTTCTTGATAACCCTGTAGAACGTCAGCAATATGTTCACTTAAAGATTTTCATTTCTTCGTCTACAATGCTTATTCGTATGTTGCTGTATAATGTGCAATATACTATATTAGTATATTTGGTATTGTCATTTCTGTCTCGTGCACCCTTCATGTTGTAAATTCATCTACACGTTTCAACTGAGTTTATATTTATAATATATTTTAAGTAAGGTATTATGATATATTTTTGTAATTTAATACACGTGTATGCATGATAACGTAATAAATATGGTCTCCTGAGACACTCATGTCGAATAAAGTAAAGATTTTATACTTTGCCGTGACTCCGATTTATTTTTGACCACGACCGGGTGTTGGAACGAGGCAAATGGATGGTGGACACATTTATTATTTGAAACGTGGATAGTTCGAATCGTAAACTACTTTCGTCTTCAATTATTTTTGAGTGTTTAATCAATTCATCTTGCAAAGTTTACGTATTTCTATATATTCTTCAAACCATAAGTTAAACAATAGAATGCATTATTTGTATTTCTATTTGCAGCGTCAACCTATATATACCGTGTTATGCATAAAAAAGTTGGTGACACACGAGTTTTAAAGAATTAGATGTACACTCAGACACAATTGTGCCGAAATATTTGTGATAATCATATTTTTGTCATTACTTAAAGATGGGTTGAATTATAAACGATAGTAATCGATTTTGAATGATTATTCGTCATATAGCTCCAACTAAATGATGAATAATAAACTATTAATCACAAGGAATATCCTGTATTTTTTAAACAATGAATCTAAACAAAGGGAGGAAAGAGTTTAAACACGAAAATATTTCACTGAAATGCCCCGTCATAAAAGCACCTGGCATCTTTATCTTGTATTTCTCATAGCGTAACAACTATGAAAAGCAATATTTTCCTCATTTGTGTTGATGAGACTTGTCACTAGCTGAAACCAATACAATGCTTTTTGCGATTACATCAAAATGTGTAAATAGCTTATCATGTAGCAGCTTTTACATATAACAAGTAAATTTTAATTATTGTAAACAGAATACTTAAGGTATTATTATGAAAATAAATTACCACTATCAAGAAAATAACGTGTATTCTAAAGATAATGGTTTAGCTTATTTTATGTATGGCATCATTGCCGCTGGGTTTTGATTCAATGCGCCTGCGACGCCGCGATATTTTCCAGATAAACGCTGTAGAGCACCTCCTCCAAAGGCAGGGAAACAATCTTTCTGAATTTAAAGATAGCCAGATTATTGGACTTCTCAGTTCTTAAGCAAATACGGTGATTTTATTCGCAAGTTCTATCAGCTTAGTCTATTATAAAATCACTTAGTTAACAATCTAATCAAATCCCTGGGTGACTTGTGGTAGGTTAAAAAAGAGCTTTTGTCTGACCACTTCTATTACGTTTGTTGTGCCACGGTCCAAGTCCTGTATAACGGGTATGTAGAAGCACCGGTCGTTGGAGGCGAAATCAAGCTCTTTTGACTGGCAAATGAATTGCATATATACATGTAACTGTAATTATCAGTTTCATCAATCGGCAGGCCAATCAACAGTAACTATTATAATTGGTTTCGATCCAAAACTAGGGTATCGACCGCATCAGTATTTGCACGTCAGCATGTAATTAGTCTCTCAGTCATTGTTTTTACTTATATTAATCGAGGCTTACATCTTGCATTCGTTGTTACTAAATTATTTTCTTTAAACTGATACACTTTGAGGGAGTCTGAAATAACAGTTTGATGCTTTTGACTCGCATCATGGCTTTCAAACTTTTATAATAATCAATTTCTGTAGTTTCTGTTATCAATATTTAAGATTTATACCTGAATTTATTCGACGATTTACGTATTATAAAATGGTAATTTGTTAAACGCTATGTTTATTTTTCTTGTAGAATCCTTATAAGTCTAACTTCGATAAGTCAAAATTTTCTTCCCTACTATGAAGGTCTAGGAACCTCTATTACTCGTTCGAATAATGTGTAGTCGATTTGAAAATTTTCTCTTTTGCGAGGTATATGTGGATACTCCCACAGGATGTGATTGGCTTCCTGTAATTACAACACGCAAGAAGATGAAATAATATCATGATGACATAAAACGGTCATTTCTAGTTTAATTATTGAGAATATAATTATGAACTCACTGTATTTCCTTAATTAACTATAATTTTTTAAATCCGGTGAAACCTCTATAGGACGAATTTACATAAGTTAACATCATCCATAAACCCAAAAAGCCGTTTTTTCCCCTCCAGGTGGCAAAATATGTATAACTTGAGATTTGAACCTCTACATCTCAGACTTACTATTCCTCCCTTACGTGGTATTTTATTACATTTCAGCCTCCGTAACTCGAAATTGCTGATATGTTGCAATATTACGAGCTTTATATCTCATTTTTTGTGTGATGATTGATATATCTATACCTAGAAAAATCGAATTCAACTAGGCTCTTTCCTTGATATTCAATTTTCAAAAAATTCAACTATGGTAGATTATTTCTTCAAGTAACTATCTATCTTACACCTGTTACGTATTGTTGTTTAACGTTCATGGCTAAAGGATGTATGATAAGACAAGTCCATTTAGATAAAAAGTTATGGAGCTCATATTTCAACACATTCCGAATGTCACGATTGTAGCAGTCAAAACATTTTGGCTTACAACAGTCCAATAAGTATCGATTCTTTACTACGTGTCATTAAGTCAGGTGTCACCAAACTTTATGTCAATATTAACTTTTTGTATGCCATGTTCGACCCCAAATTCGAGCGTATCGATCTACATAGATCTACACAATGTGAAGAGATGCATTCTGAAAGTGGAGTATATATAACTCCGCAATGTGAAGAAGTCTTGACAGATTAGTTTTACGAGAATTGTTAATCAATTGCTCAATTCAATGAGTATTCAGTCGTATATTTGTGGATTTTTTTAAATTCGACAGATGTGGTAATCAAACCCACATTTCACGTATTGCTAGGCACGCACGCTAACCTCTACGCTACTGGGGATAATTATTATTATTATAAAATATATTTTAAAAATATATATTCGTACTAAATCAATCTCTCTGATTGAGCAGAAGTGTATCGCTTAAAACATGTGAAATATGTAGAGTTCCATGAGCAAAAATTAATATTCGTGACATGATTTTTTTTTATTTTTAAGTTGTATCTTGGTGGAACTTCTATAATTTGAAACGTAATTTGAGTTTGTGTTATCAAGGCTTATACATACGGAGATATATCGTTTTGAAATTTGAAATTCTATGGGGCATCAGCAACTTCAATTTACTGAAAAAATACTTTAAAAACAATACTACCATGTGAATAGTTTTTAGAGGTTTTGTAGCCGCAACGGAAGGTAATGATTTATTTTCGATTTATGGTGGATTATAACTCATAGAAACTATCGTTTCATTGAAAAACATGGTCAACTGAGGAATTGCAGGGCGTTTATAATTATAATACAAATTATTAGATAATACACCATCTTTTTGCTAGTATAATTAATCTTCCCAGCTAAATTTATTTTATCTTCTTGCATTTTATAATTGCAGGAAGTCAATCACATCCTGTGTGAGTGTCTTCAAATATATATATTGAGAGAAAAAAGCCTGTCAGTTAAAAAAGTTGTTGATTGTGGTGATTTCTATGAGGTTTTCCAGCTTTAATAAGTTCTCCCGGTAGCCTATCGGTAAGCGCGCGTGCTTCAAGAAGCTTTGAGTTTGAATCCCACGGCTGCATTAAGCTTTTTCAGTTTTATTGGCTGATAACCATTCTCGTGAAAAACAGTCTGTCAAGATAAGTTTTTGCATTTTAGATATCCATAGTCTTTATTGAGTAGCCATATATCTTCACATTGCAGAGATTCACATGATAAACTTTCAAAAAGGACACGGCTGAAACGAATATCAATTAGTACTATTTATTTATTAATATATTAGTGTAGTTTGATATTCAAGAGCTAGCACAATGGATTTTGTACCATATAATATATACATTATCAGACTTAGTATACGTAGCAATATATCTATGGCTTAGTGCACAAATGTCTTGGGTCCAAGCTTACCCGATCAGATTTTTTAATATCAACTTCAAAATAAAATTATCGATTAAAAGAACGAGATTAGTATTATATTGATGTGTATAATTCCGTGTAGATATCATGAGCTTAAGAGATATTGGAGAGGTCTTTTAAGTGCATTTTCAAAATATTAAATGCACTTAGCTTATTTGTCAATTCATCGATGTATTATATTTATAGTACCTTCAAATTTTATAATTCGACCGCGCCACAATCAATATATTGTCATTGTTCATTTGTTTATGTGGGTCGCATATGTCTTGGAATACTGATTTCAATTATTCTAGCCAGTGTTACCTATCGCCAATACTATCTATGGTATACCTGTATTATTATTTGTTTACGTAATTTTGTGCAGAGGTACCACTGAACGGGCAGACGAGTTCCACTGAAGTTTGCAACAATCGCCCAGCGCGAGTTATGCAACGATCCGGTGTATGAAATAATTAAACGCATGCACTGGCCAAGACGTGAATTCGTTTGCGAATACCGGTGTTATCAAATCTCAAGTGGCGTGCTGATATTATTTTAATTTTGTTTTGCATAAGAAAGTGGAGTATATATGCCTACACGGAGTGAAGATTTATGATCCAAAGGTGGACCTCCGTAATTCGAAAACATGTCTTGATAGATTATTTTTTACTAGAATTAGTTGTCAAACAATTACTCAATTCAGTTCTGCATTTTTAGAGATTTTTTCAAAAATCGTATTCCCCGAATGCAAGACGAACACGTTAACTTCTACGCTACCGGGGAGATTAATTGCTTGAATATTAACTTATTTAAAATATTTCAAACTACACTATAAAACAGAAAATACATACAATATAGCGTATGTCTATCTATCACAAGAACTTCTTCCATAGGGTGAACAGTAGTAATGTGACATTTGCACATAGTAATTTGACTGCCATTTCTAAGTCAACCTTCTATATTTTATCTTTTAATGTATAACTTCTTCAGTATTTTGAAGTATTTGATTCAAATAAGTGACGGGTGATAATTAATAAGAAACTAAAAACATTGTGTACAGTTAAGTATTGAAATAAATTTGTAAGAACAGAGTGAATAAAACGAATAATTAATAAATAATTATATCGAAACAATATTCAACTCATATAGCATCCAACTCTACATCTTTAGATATTTTAAAATCCTGTATATGCTACAATAGTTTCGAGCCCTCAACATCCTGCTCCGAAGCGCACATGCTTACGTCTAGGCCACCGGCAGAAAAAGCATCACGTCACATCAGTCATCATTGATTCATTGCATTATTTTTACCCCACCCAAACAAAATAATATCACCGGCACTGCAGAATAAATAAATATTGGTTATGCGAGCATTTCAATTTTTCCGCGCATTGCTAATTCGCATTTGTTACATGGGTTATTTGGAAACTTCCCCGGTTTAAAAGGAAAAACGTGAATAATTGACTGGCATGCGCGCACAATAAATAATATCAATTTAACTTTCATAATATTTTAGGCATGATTTCAGCAATCTTTCAGAACCTAACTTCCTCTAGTTACACACTAAATGTGTCGAGGATAAATAAAACTTAAAAGTTTCTAAAACTAAAAAAAAATGTTCATTAATTTTAAAATTTGGTAATTTAGTGATTTCGTTATTGTTCAAAATCCGTTAAGTATTTCCTTAAACAGTATGATTAATTAATTCATATTAAATGTTTAATTAAATTTCAATTATTACTTAATAATCAATTGATAAACTGATATTATCAGTAAAATGTGTTACCTTGGTGATTGTTTGGTAGTGAACGCGCGCATTGGTGCAGGATATTGCAGATTATAAATAAACAAATTCGATTCATTATTTTATTCATTGCTGACCATTGAAAAGGTCCCACATAAGCCATACTTATCTTCCTAAATCTGACTTGCAATCACTGTATAGGTGTTTTCTGAATAACATCTTATTGATTAAATAACGATATACACTCGTGAAATATTACATGTAGCGTATCTTCGTAAGATTTCAATTAGTATTTGTCTTCCAGTTCTGATCCGATAGTGACTAGATACTCGTAGATCAGTATTGTACACCGGATTTTTTTAGAGTTCAATATTCTTCAAGTAAAGTCACCTTGGCTCAAAATTGATTTGCCGTGTTCCATTAACATGAAACGATAGCTGGCTGACAGCCGTCGGAGCCGCCGTGTCTGCTGTCGCTGCATCGCCAACTCTGAAGTCAGTGGTGTAGTTATAGCTTAGCTAATTTATAACGAATATTCAAGAATCTAAAAAAAAATGCGTAAAGTTTTCGTTGTTGTCAAATGATGCATACAGCATAGTTCACAGTTATGATATTGATGTAGGAAGCGCAATGAAACTTCAGTATACGTCCTTAATCCGTTCTAGATCTTTGGACTTGTACACGAACAGGACGTGTACCAAACGATTTAATCCCATAAGAAATAAAGGGACGATCATTAATCCGTTTCGATGAAAAAATCCTATTTTTATTGGAAAATTATACATTGATGGGGTAAACACTGTTGAATACTGTGATTAGACAATATCACATATCCGAAACCTTGGAGTAGGCAGAAGCAAAGTTCTTTGGTCAGTTTTTAGTAATCGTCAAATCTGATCTTCAACAGGTTTAAATAGGGAAAAGATATACGAAAGGAAAAAATAAACGCTGCTAATTTTTTTCTAATTGCTTTCGTATTTATGTGTTTTAAAATTAGTGTTTAAATTATTTTATGCGCCGCCAGTCTGAGGAGCTGAAACGAATTAAGTATGTATATTTTTCGCATCCAAACAGGACATAAACTAACGCACGTATACCGGGGCACCAATGTATATTTGTAAATTATAATTCAATTAAGTAATAAATATTGTAGTTCCTGTTAATTTTTATCGAAAAAAAGACTGTAGTTACGTCGCTGTCGGCACCATAGAATAAGTAGATGGGTATCCAATTCTTGATCGGTACTCATCCGAGTTCGTTTCCATTTAGGGGGAGATGTGACACGCAATAACCACTGAGTTCCTGACTACAATACATAATGAGAGACCGTGTCAAAGTTGTGCCGACATAGCTTATACACTCAGCGAGGTTCTGGTAGACCAGTATGTTCTCTTACACATGTTCTCAAACTTTAGTGAAAGAATGTTAGACATGAATTATCTTATAGACACTAAACAATCCGGTATTTTTGTACAAGATTCACACGATGCAATTATAGTTAGTTCAAAATGATATGTTTATGTATGTATCTGAGTATTTGAGGAAAGGCTATTCACGACTATACGGTGTTCGTTGGTAGCTTATTATTGATAACTTATCTATCTATTCACAGTGCGTTCGCTAACTAGTGTGTATAAAATAACAAGGTTGGGTTGGGTTAGGTTAGGCTAGGTTAGGTTTTGGAGAAAAAATGTTTTAAGCAAGAAGTATATTTGTGTGGTTTATTTAATCATTTGGCTGCTTTTACATTTTTCAAAAATGAGCGAATTCTAAATCCTAATATTTATAATAAACTTTGATACAAAATAATACCAAGAGCGATGGGTGGAAATTAGTTCTGTATACGTTATTGATTTATAATGTATACTTTCTATATACATATCGTTATTACTGTTATTAAATTTCGTGTTTTGGTATCTTTTGACTTCGTCTCGATCCAAATTTTCTTTCCACTTGGTTTCACCACACATAGCCTTGTTTACATATAAATAAGGCAACTTTTGTCAGCGTACACATTGGTATACATGTACATACATGCAGCCTGAAAATGGTAATAGGTAAAATTCTGATTAAAAATATTAACGAAGATTGATTATTAACACAGCGATTCTCTAAATGATATATATATATTCCTTCAGGGCCACGTATGATGCGGGGTTAAAAGAATGAAAAAAAATTAAAACGAGGGATTTTGGTGGCTTCAAATGTATTTATCTGGGCTGTATTTAAGTATGAATGCAGCCCTACAATTATTAGATTGAAAAATAAATATTGATATAGAATATATACGTTTTCACCAAAAATACTAATACAGTGTACTTTTGATTATCCGGGTGCAACTTATCTGGTTTGATTAAAAAACCCTTTGTAGAATGTGAACGCACGTTAGCATTAATTATAACGCACAAGAAATTTATTTTACGATGAAGGAAAATATTAGATAGCGTGAGACCTAACTAAAAAAGGAGAACTAATGAATTCTGAAAGGAAATTAATTTTGGTAGCGTGAGAGCTAAAAAACGACAAACCCTAAAAGATTTGGATTCGCTTTTTGCACGCATCGATTTCACTTTCATATGCGTTCAAAAGTAGAACTTACGAACTTAGTATTACTTCTACATTCGGACGTATCGGAAAGTGTTTACCCGGTTTCCTTCTCAACATTAGTACGGAAAATCGAGGGTACACTATAGATATACATTGTCAAAGATAGACCGCAAGCTAGTAATATTTGTGAAGCTCTAGCGTAGAATATAATCTAAACAAAATAAAAATAGTTAATCCATTCGTATGTTTGCGCGATTACAATGTTTTTGCAAACTGGATTCAAGCGAATATAAAAATAATTGTATCAGTCACTTGAGTCAAATTGACATGTCAATCATCATTTTAGTAAAACAAATGTCGCTGTCACATAATATTAACTTAATCAAATCACCACGATCACACGACACAAGCATGGTGACGGAGGGCAAATTTACTTTTCATAGCTTGGCCCACAATTTTTTGGCCGCAATTTTTGTTTACTGTAAGGAAAATGTATCGATATTTTTTTTGTTTCCATAAATTTAAAGAATCATTTCTAGTTTATCCGTCTTTTAGTTGGATTAATAAGCGATAGTTTGGCGAATAATTTTACGAAAATTTGGACAAAATGCAATATTTGAACGAAAAAGGTTTTTCTTCAGTAGAATTTCAATTGAAAACATTTTTTTTATTCCTATTTTTTAACGTTTTCAATTATACTCGAATCACAAGAAATAGTCTCCTATGTATGTTATCAGTTGAATATTGTAATTAAATTTCAGGAATGTTAATAATAATTGACACAGTTAATCTTAATATCGACTATCTGAATCAAAATAACATCCTTTATTGAACGTCTAATAAAATATTAATTTTTTACCTTAGAAAATTTCATATTCGTAAATAATTTTACGTAAGAGGATATCTCAATAAGTTACTTTGTAAAGTATAGTTTATTTTTTTGAAATCTCATATATCCATGATGTGTACACGTTTTATAAACATATGTATTACAAATTGATTTATACCGACAAATCAAGTAACGTGTTCCTGCAATATTGGCGATAATGTGCAAAAATATTATTTTGGCATTTATTGTAAATTTCTCAATACATTTAATAAATTGTATTTGCTCTTAAAACAAGTAAACAAACATATTTCCTGAATGTTTTATTTCACATAACAATATGAGTGTTTAATAGTATGGAATAATGACATATTATTTTCTATTTACATTTTTATGGCATCTTTAAATTATATGGTAGTGCAAAAAATATGAGAAACTTCGAAAACAAATATGAAGACCTTTGTCCGGTAATGTACTATTATAGCTGATTGTGTCTCATTAACTTAACTGTAACATTAAACTGTATACTGTCTTTCGTCGTAATGAAATTTCAACCAATTGCATTGCTGTAACATATCATGTCTTGTATCAAGCCACGAAAAGTAATATCGTAACAAGCTGTAGTCGTGATTGTATTGAATAATATATTCGAACAATGCAAGTGGTCAACTTTTATTTTATCTAATTTAAACAATGTTGTCACTGACACACATGCAAACAAAATTTAATTTAGCCGGGACTCGACCCTTGAATTCTGATATTAAAATTTAACACATGAAGAATGCAATTGTCTAATATAGATGTATAACTTGCTCAATATCAGGTCTGTCTAGAACTTTGGCCCTCTGTGGTCTCTTAATAGAGTCAGAGATGAAAAATCCAGTGGATCTGTGTCCTATATAAAAAAATCTGTACCTACAGGATAAAAGTGTTTTGAGATACAAAAGAATCATTTAATTACATATTAAGACAAGACGTAGGCTAATTTTTATTTATTATTGTGTTATAAACAAGTATTACATACAATTTCCTTTAAAATACTGCATTTTCGTTGCAAATATTAATTTAATAGTTTTAATAAATTGTCTTAACTTTGCAGGTATTGGAATTGATGATACATTCGTCATGTTGGCTGCCTGGCGAAGAACTTCTGTAAAACTCTCTGTTCCTGAAAGGATGGCCCAAACATTGTCTGAGGCTGCTGTCTCCATCACCATCACGTCCGTTACTGATATGGTCTCATTTTGGATTGGTATCATAAGCCCGTTCCCGTCAGTCAGGATATTCTGCACATATTCCAGTATGTTTTCATCAACATCATTACATAATGCATAAATTAGCTCTACAAAAACATTATTTCTTGAAATTAATTATAAACATGACTTTGAAAATGTCTAAATCAGTTAGTCACATTACATGTTATTTATGTTAATATGTGACCAAGGATTTATGTTAGCTGTAAGCTAAGTTCAATTTTATTGCTTGTAATATTTAATCAAAAATAATGCCCACTTTGTAATACTTTTCAAAAAGGATTTGTACATATAACTTAGTATTAAGCATATAAAGTTTATATGTTTGATAAACGTGTTTTATCTGATATGAGACTATCAAAAAAGAAATTGATAAATTTCAAACAAAATTGAATGATTTAAAAAATACATCACTCTTCATTTTACTGAAAATAAATAATGTGAATTTTAATTAGATAATTAGTGTCTTAAAAATGGAAATCAAGAAAGAAATCAAGAAAAAATCAAATCGCTAAAAGATTTTTGATTACTTAATCCAGTGGAAGAAAATTATTCTTAGTTTCAATAACATTATGATTGCATATTCCGCAATCCAGCTAAAGCTGACTTTGATACCATTTTATTCAGCTTTTATTTTTCTATCGCACTCAAAACCCACAAAATTTCACAAAAAATTGAAATATATAAAATCACTCACATATGCCAGCCAACAAACGAATTCAACAAAGTTTTTTGTTGTTTCTAAAAATTTTACTGAAGTGGAGTTGGCTTGTTTGCAGATTAAGCCTCATCTAATCAATTATTAATATTGGTATTTTTGATGTTTCAGAGTAAAATGACATTATCAAGGATTGATGATGATAATATTCAATTTTTAATATCATCTCAAAACTATTTGAAATCTTAATTCTTCTAGTTATATCATTACTCATGGGCTGGGTTTTACCTTCCGGTACCTTCGGGCTGTACACAAAAGATGTGCAAGTATATGCTGACAAAAAACAATCATATTTCTTATTTTGACTAACGTGGATTGTAAAAATATATTTAACATTATTAAGCAAACTCTTGAATATATTATCAATGGTCTTTCTTGAAATGATGTAGGATTTAAAATAAATTTTCATCCAGGACCCTCAGTCGATAATATTAGTTATACAATATGACATTTAATACTTTAAGCAATGTTTGACTTATAATATGATTAACTTTTGCATTTCAATTTCAATTTTTTTTTATTCACAGGCATTGCAGTTGGTTTCACATTCGTCTGGCACTTAACATTCTTCTCATCGTGCATGGCAATCTCCGGATACTGCGAAAAAAAGAATCTCCACTCGATCCTCTGTGTTAAAGTTTTACCAGTTTCCAGAGCTATTAAAGGTATAAAACTAATGATTATTTAAAATATATTAATATCTTTTCATAATATACATCAGATATCAGTTACGATACATTATTTTAGGTTTGTTATTATATGGTTAGGTTAAGTTGTCTTTGATATAAATAATTCTACTCAGTAGGATATTGTAAAGGTTTTATACACAATTAGTTTTATCAATAGATTGTGTACAAGACAAAACTATATAATTATATTCAACTTATTTTCGTTTTCAGAGGAGCGTTCTTGGCTATACCGTACTATGTGCACGGGTGGAATAGACCTAGATGATCCAGATAATCCAATTGACAATAAGGAACACATTATAATGGCTTTCTTCCGCGATGTTGTGGCATCGATACTCAACAAAGGCTGGGTGAAGTTCTTCGTGGTAATCACATTTGCGCTTTATTTGGCTGGCGCTGGTTATGGAGTGACCAATATTAAAGAAGGATTGGAGAGAAGGAAGCTGTCGAAGGCTGATTCATACTCGGTGGTCTTCTTTGATCAAGAGGATTTCTATTTTCGAGAATTCCCATACAGAATACAGGTAGATACCATAAATTTAAACTCAATTTTACCACCTCAGAAAATATTAATCAATTAAGATGATAATTAAATACATTATTTTATACACAATTAAATACATTTCAAGATTTCACATACTCATTATCTTTTAAACTAAATATTTTACAAAACTGTATAAAAGTGTTTCATCTTTGTAAGAATTTATTTTTATTGTGATTCACTATAATTCAAATACCTTCAGTTAAATAACACTTAAATAAATTAATTGTAGGCAATGTTATGTCATCAAAAATGAAAACTGAAAAATAACATCCCATATGGAAGTATGTTGTGAAGTGGCATTATGGTCCTTTGTAAACTAAAAAACTGTCTTCTGGGTGCCTCTGCTTAAATCAGCGATACTCAAACCGCGGCCCAAATAGCTCTTATGTGCGGCCCAAAATAATTATAGTCACCAAATGATTTTTTCAGGAACCTGATTTGACGAAGATAGTTCAAAGTTTGACTCAATATCATTAATTTTTATTTTATTTTTTTCCTTTTCATCTTAAATTTAAAGTTGTATCTAGAAGACTACTTTTAGCAGTAAATTTAACGTTTTTAGCCAAAATATTTTATATTTTGTTATTTATGCTGTCTTCTTTAATAAATAAATATCAAAAAAAAAAAAAAAATATTTTGATAGCATAATACATACATATGTTATGTATGCATTATAGTATGTGTTACATTTACAGTTTACTATTAATATGTTGCGGCTCACGTAGAAAAGCAAAAATTGGAATCCGGCCCTGAGGAAAAAAAGTTTGAGTATGGCTGGCTTGAATGGTTAAAGTCAACCTTTTTATGAATGTTTTTTTTTAAATATTTAATTTAATAATTATCACCATCAATTAATAGTGTTAATTATTAAATTGTTACATTTTCCTATTTTAAAAAGTGTTAAAACTTTATAATAATGTTTTAGGTCATACTAAGTGGCGCATATAACTATTCAGATCCCGAGGTTCAAGATCAAGTGGAACAGCTTACACAAACTTTGGAAAATTCATCGTATATCTCATCCCCATTGTATACTGAGTCCTGGCTTCGGTCGTTTGTCAAGTATGTGGAGAGAAACAATGACTACCTCAACTATACTATAGACAATGAGCAGTCCTTCATCGATTCATTAAAAGAAGTAAGTTTTTTCAAACTAAATAACTTATTAATACAATAAATATTGATCAACATAAATATGTTGATCGATTATTCTATTGCTCTTCTGTTGCATTGAATATCTATATTTTCGATGTAGCAATAAAAAAAAATTATTGACATAAAAATCTATGAAGATCCTTTCATCTTGAAGATATCTATATGATCTATCTTGAAATATAGTAAAAACAGTGTAGTGAGGAATTGTGTAATACATATTCTAGTGAATTTATCATGCTAGACACCACCTCTAAATCTTTGATTCCGATAAAAAATAGTGACAAGTAAGTTTAACAACCCTAACATGATTTGTATGTTTGTATATTGCCAAAATATTGACTATTGATTTCAATAATAATATGTAATTGGAATCTTAGTTCAGAATGTTTGATTTTTTAATCTAAATATAAGATATTGAGAGAGAGAGTAAAATAAAATGACGGTGTAGTTTTGGAACAAGCTACATTTCATATCATCCATTATGGTCTATTCTTTGTTCACTAAAATTAAAATTCTACATCTATGATCATTGAAAAGGTCTCTCTTCAAAAGGTCTTTGAAAAATAAAGAAACTTATCATTAAATCATCGATGTTATTGATGGAAATAAAACATTGAACAATTAATTAATATTATACTCATTTTTTTAGATTTGGTTGTATCCTGCGAACCCATTGTCATTAGATGTGAAATTCAATGAAGACGAAAGTCAAATAATAGCATCAAGGTTTCTCATACAAGCTGTAAATGTCAGTGATACTAACAGTGAAAAGGATATGGTGAAGATTTTGAGAAAAATATGTGATGACTCACCACTGAATGCCAGCGTTTTCCATCCATATTTTGTATTCTTCGATCAGGTGAGTAATTATTGCTTCAAAGTTGATTGACGTATTTCTTTTATTTGATTCGAAAATTGCTAATGCAATTTTATCATAAACTTTACTTTACTTATTTGTGAATGTTTTTTTATGCAATAAAGTTAGACTACTGTAAGTCTAGAAAGTTTCTTAAATATCTGTTGCTATCAAAGAGTTTTTTAAAAGAGATTATAAATTCAGTATACAGTGTGTAATCATCAAATTATCATAACTATAATAATCCAGAATTAGACATAGTTTCTAATATAAGCTTTCTTCACCTATCATTATCTTATGTGGCCATTATAAATTTGATACTATTAGCAAATACAGCCACTTCATCATTGTAAATGAATTCAAACAATGCTTATTATAAATGAAGAATTATTGAGGTAAAACAGATAGTCATCAAGTTGATTTTTGATATTTTTTTATAGTTTGAACTCGTCCGTCCGGTATCAATACAGAACATGGTAATCGGAGCAATCATCATGATGATAATATCGTTCATCTTTATTCCAAACTTCCTCTGCTCTCTATGGGTGGCCTTCAGCATCATTTCGATTGAAGCAGGGGTTGTTGGTTATATGGCACTGTGGGATGTCAACCTGGACTCAATCTCAATGATAAACCTTATCATGTGCATCGGATTCTCTGTGGACTTCACCGCTCACATCTGTTACGCATATATGGCATCCAAGTCAAAGACTCCAGACGGCAAAGTCAGAGAGTGCCTCTATTCTCTAGGACTGCCCATAATCCAAGGAGCTTCAAGTACTATATTAGGTGTTGTAGCGCTGATTCTTGCTGATAGTTATATATTCTTGGTGTTTTTCAAAATGGTATTTTTGGTTATATTCTTTGGGGCAATGCACGGCCTGTTTCTTCTTCCGGTCCTGCTCTCACTGTTTGGCCCAGGATCTTGCACGTCTCATGAAGAAGATGAAGATATCAAGATGTCCAAAGTAGAAAAGGCTTTCCCTCACCCTTACACTATCCCGCATCCTCAACTTGTGATGAATGACAGTATGTACAATGGAAAAGGTTTCAAAGGTACCGCTTTTAAGGGTTACGGTGATGAAAAAGATTTGGGAATAGGAACATCTGGAGAAGATTCGAGCGAAAGCAGCTCAAGTCGATCCCAGCGTCGTAGAGCAGCTGAGGACGAGAGCACTCGCAGGCGCTATGAAGAAGGATGGAGACGCTCTCATCACCAGATCCCAGCCCAAAGCCAGTTCGTTCCACAGTTGCTTGACTTGTATGGATATGATGCAGAGCGTGCTTGGCATCGTCAGCGACAAGAAGGAAATCGACGAGCACCACACGATGATGCAAAGAGGAACCCGTATGACGAGAGAGGTAGAAAGCACGAAGATAGATCGAGGGCAGGACGTAAGACAGTACATGAGGATCGACCGGTCCGTTCACACTCCACTCACGCTCTACAAACACCACGCACCCCGCAGCGCTCTGCTTCTCATCACAACTTGCAGCACAAATATGTTGCCGAAATGAGATTTCCTTGAGACTGACTGATCAATTTTTCACACCCTCCTGTCCAACTCTTTGTGAAAAATGTCTCACATATATTAAAGTGCTACAGTAAACTATTTAAGATGTAACATATGGACCACAGTGAAAAATTAGTTACATGGTTGCATATTGTAATTTTACCACGTAATGTAAACATTGAACATTTGTTTCTTAACAATTATCACATAGATAGTATAAGTGTCTCATTTTATAATCTCTGTATTATACTGCTCATTCATTGTATCATTTTGATATTTAAATAAATATAATGTAAATAATTAATCACACACCATTACATAACTCCATCATTTTAACTTAATAGGTAAGCGAGGCATTATGAAGAAACATATTAGGGGTTACTGTAACTTATATAAATTACTATTAATTTGAACACTTCAAAGATACCGTGTAGGTTATAAAAAACATTCTTCAATACAAATATCATCAAAAACTAGCATTGTAAATATTCCATCTTTAGTACATTAAATTAAAATTATTATATTCAGAAGTATTTTAATTTTCCTTAGATAAGTGTCCATCTTTACTATGTTGATATGAAATATTTGCTCAACATTAACCGAAGATCCCAATAAAATCATTATTTCAGCGATCATTTCTTTGGTGACCAACCAATATTCTTTCATATATTTTATTTTCTAACAGAAAAGAGCCTTATATTTGTGGGCCACATTTAGACATAATTTATATAAAAAATAAACACTATTTTTGTAGAACACATTATTTTCTATTTCTCATCAACAAATTGTTTTTTTTAATTAAGTATAGTAAAAATTATTTCCGTTATAATTCACACATTTTCAATATTGTATACTTATAGACGTATTTGGTTGAAATGGGTATACTAATTTTAATTCTGTGCAAATGTTGATTGAATACAATAATGTGTAGTTTATAATTATTCAATCTATATCAGCATTTTATATATCCAGTATAAATCATTAACCGTGTCAAAATTGTCAGTGTCCACATATTGTGGATAACAATCATACACTTCCTTCACAAAATCAACTTATGTGCCTATTGACTTTTTTAATTTCCATTATTTATATTAGTTAATATTTATATTATACTTAGAGAGATAAGTGATAGTGATATGTTTAGTTATTTTATGTATAAATTACAATGGACAATGAAATATATTGTTTTGATTGTGTAAAACTTTATTTGTGATAAGAGATAATGTGTTGAATATTTTTAGTTTGCTAGTTTTTATTAGGAGAATAAATGAATTCCTTTAATTCAATTAGTAATATATAAAAAGCATTATATGCTTGCTCAATATGTATGAATCATATGAAATATGTTGTGAAGAAGATTAATTGGTTTTAGCAATATTCCATTATTTGCCTTATCTACCCATATTCATTAGTTTACAGTTTTTGATTGTCATTGTACTCAACACATATTTGTAACAAGAATGTGTTACCTGTAATTTTGAGATATTTTTATGGCCATAGCCTGTTATAACAATATACTGATACAGTTATCACATTAGTACAATTTTTTGGACATGTGCAAGAGTCTCTGGTCAGTTATAATCTTCAATGTCGGATGCCCATAGTAATTTATAATAATTTAATATACTAATAGAAATATATTTATCTGTGAAATGATTCTTAGCTATTTATGAACTGTGAGTCCTTATTTATTAAGCCTTATTATTATAAGAATCCTCTGAAGAATGATTCACACAAAAAATATTTTTTATAAGTTTAGAGGTAGAAAGGTAGAAAGACCACATTTCTCTTACACATTTTATTTTAATGTGTTATACCAAATTCATATAATTAACATGGTATGGAAATAGGAAAGCAATGTATTTGTATATGGGCATTATAAGAACTCAATTGTTAATTATCCGAAAGAAAAATTCCTTAATTTTTACAGGTAAAAAAAACATGATAAATTTGTCTATAATTCGATACTGAATATTAAAATTATACAGTTTGGTACATAACATATCCCTCAGTGAAGATTACAGGAACACAATGTGAAAATTGACCATTGATTAAATTTGGTTAATTATTTACTTAAGTTGGAACAAAAATTGTGGAGTACTATCAAAATTGCTGCATATTTCAATATATGGATTGAAATACTATCTACTTGGCGACCATATAGCTCAAATATCAAAACACTAGTTTGAATTATTGACTAAGATACATTTATAGCACCAGTCAAGTTAGTAGTTTATTTAAAAGTGATAACAATTTGCTTAACCTATTAAAAATGTATTTGTATGGATGATTATTTTTGTTGAATGATTTTGTATTAGTTTGTAACAGTGGCATTGGCCTTTTAGAATTAGTTTGGGACTTTTATTACCTACGTCAATAATTCATAATGTCTTAATAAAAGTTTTTCATGGTTTATTCATAATGTACTTTTTATTTTTTCACCAATGCAAGCCCTGACCTGTACACATTTTTTAAATTGAGATAGGTAGTATGATACATCAAACCAAAGACATTAGATTTACTGGGATATATGATACCGAGAAAACCATTTTTTCCTTTATCACCATTCTAGTAGATGTAAACAGATCAGAGAAGTGCCATTGAAGACATTGTATCCTATCTATGTGGGGAATATGGAAGACACGGAAAAAGGTAGAGTAAGAAGTGGTAACAGATTTTCTTTCATGTAACACCGATAGGCATTCTTAATTCTCTGATATTATTTAATAAATAACTGTAATTATACTATGGTAACTGTGTTAATGAGATATTTTACATAGCCTTCTTCCTTGTTCAGCGCTTCTATGAAAGTGAAGCACATGGATCAACAGTGTGAAGACGTCCACTCTGAAAGTGAAGTATATGGATCTCCATAATGTGAAGATATATCTTGACAAATTATTTTTCACAAGAATTATCTGCAGACCCTGCATCTTTCTTTAAGCACAAATTTCTCAATATTATACAATACTACCCTAAGAGATGGATAAGAAACACTACAATTATGTACTAAGCTATTATTTTTACTGGAGCCATCAATTTATAATACGGTAGAAGTCGGTACATGTTATTATTGTAGATCATCGAGATGCGTATTATTCTGTATTGACCTTTAGAAATCAGGAACTTTTAATCTATGTCTGCATCCTGGTCATCAAAGAAATTCTTCCAACCATTTTCTCCAATGTTATTTTGTCAGTTATATCCGAAGGATGGAGGTCGAGCTTCGACCATGCACAATTTTTCCTTGCTATGTTGATTTCAGCTTTAAAAATTTAGATATTAAAAATACAAAAAAATACCAGTTTCTTTGATGTAAAATTAAATTTTAATATAAAATATAATATCCATTTTGAGACGTTTGTGTTGAAAATTAGATCATAGTGAAAATAATTTCTGTATACATATATTTAATTACATATTATTAATTTACATTTTAGTCAGTTATTGTTTACCAGTGAATAAAATTGGACTGGTACAAGTCTTACTAAATAT
Source organism: Rhyacophila evoluta (assembly GCA_022683975.1). Taxonomy (NCBI): domain Eukaryota; kingdom Metazoa; phylum Arthropoda; class Insecta; order Trichoptera; family Rhyacophilidae; genus Rhyacophila; species Rhyacophila evoluta. The sequence continues at coordinate 35,387 of JAGVSQ010000206.1, forward strand.
TTAGTAATGTCATGTGAAATATTCAAATTTACAGATTTCATTTATGTGGAAATGAAAGTTCTATTGTAACAGGTAATGTCTTACGTTGGCTCTAGATAGAACTGTTAGGTACTGAGTATCTTCTGCCTGCTGACATGCTAATACAGATGCAAAATAGTATATAGTACTTAATGTATGTAAAAACATTTTTTTTTCAAATATCGATATGTTATGATGCACCAATAGTTTTTTTGATACCACCTTCAATTGGTGTAATCATTTTATCACAAACTAACTGTATATTGTATATGAATCAAAGACAATAAGCTGATTGCAGTCATAGAATTTTCTTCTAATTTGGTTGACTGAGCAGGTTAACTCATAGAATGTTTAAAAAAATCATGATTCAGCAGAATTGATGCCCAGTGGATTGCAAGCTGAATAGAGATGACCAACGCTACATTATCTAATTAGAGAGTGGTCAGCCAAGATAGGGCCAGATGTACATAAACAGATTCTGTAAGATGTCACCCTGGATTGCCCAGCTCAGTAGTAATTCCAAAATACAGCAATCTAAGACAGTTGATTTTTTATTATGTTCTATGGGTGTATGTAATTCCAAAGTAAAAAAAAAAAACAATTAGAAAAATGAATACTCGCATAATAACGTAGGGGTTCAAACTTAATAAATCCTATTTATACAAAGAAAATCAATGGATTCTTGGTTGATAGAATAATTTACAGATATATTTTTAGGGTACCATTGATTTATTATAGCAAAAAAAACATCCCCAATTTTGATTCTATAAATACTAAATCCGACAAGTGTTACCACTGAAAAAGTGTGAAAAAAAACTTGATTCACTCATAAATAAATTTAAGATCATTTAACATATATACATAATTCATAAATAACTGCAACAAGATTTTAACATTTTGAAATCCGGCTATTTAGTTCATCCCATAGTCTTTTGATTTGAGAAATACTCTCTTCATTTTCACTTGCAATACGTTTTCTAATGTCGGGTTCCAGAGCTGATCGGAGCACTTCAGTAGCTTCTACAAGAACATCTTCATCAGCCTCAATTAGACTCCGCACATGCTGTAAGATAGATGATGCACTGAACTTGGCAAATATTACGGAGGCAGGAAGTTGAGCAACAACAGTATTTAACATTTCTTCTGGGCAAGATGGTGTTGGTGAACTGATTGTCGATGTCCTGAATTCTGCAGGTACATCAGGAAATTTAGAAGAGTTTTGTGAGCAGATTGAATTCTTTAAATCGGCAGAAATTTCATCTGAAACGTCTGACATCTGGAACAATAAGCAAAACATGAGTATATTAAGATATATTGATGACATATTGATGGCTCAATCTGCAAACCAGATCATCAAAAACATGATTATTTTTTAAAACTTAACTGCTAACTATACAAGGTAAATGTAAAACGTGACTTATCGCCAATTATGCCTATGATTTGTTGTGATGTCACAAAATGGCAATATTTTAAAGAAAATGAAGCATTCAACTGATTTGAAAAAAATAGTTGTGAAAATTCTAGATCAAGACAGGATTTACTGGAAATTTACTAAGAATACTTAACAATCTTACCTTATTTACCGAAGGTTCATCCGTAACAATTTGTTCATTTGTATGTGTTAAATCATTTATTAATTTTTCAGAAAAGTCAATACGATCAATGGTTTCATTGGCTTCTATTACTGCTTCGATGGATATTTCTTCATCTAGTAATATATTAACAGTCAAGAGATTATCTTGTAAATGTCGTGATTCGTATTCGGCTAATACTTTCTTAACAATCTCAATCTTGGGCGATTTGATCGGAAGCCTATTGACTTGTAACTCTGTCATGGATGCTAAATCTCCTATAGTAGATACTTCGGTACTCAAATCTTTCAAAAAGAAATCTTTCCACATAGGTGACATTAGTTTTGCAGCAATTTCACTTATCGGACGCTCACATTTACATAAACTTGGATAAATAGGTGAATCATCTACAAGTAAATGATTATTTGTTATTTCTAACGCTGGCGGAGACTCGACAACCAAAGAGCACATGTCTATGATCTGAGAATCGCAATTTGAATCTTTATCCTTATCTGCATTGCTTAATTGGTCTGTTTTTTTTGAAGATTCCTTATTGCTATCAATCTCCATTTTTTTCGCAAGACATTTAACAACCATTCTTTTTGGGGACCTCATAAAACTGAATTCATCTCGGTAATTTTTTACTGATTGTGGTGATCTTGTAGACTGTGGACCATCAATGTATTTTTCAACATTTATACTTGTCGACACAGGAGGGTCATGGAAACTGACACGTTTTCTCTACAATATTAATGTTTTCATTATTTTTTGGTAATACAACAGAAAAATAAGATACGCAAGAAAATCTTGTTTTGTAAATCATAGTTATGTTGACTCAAGTGATATACAAATTTATTGACATATACTGTCCCATAAATAGTTAGTGTCGCAAATGAATAATTTATTATCTCAGGAGTCAATATTTATATTGAAGGTATTTTAAAATATTGTATTTTTTTCAGTTCAAAATAAAAAAAAAAAATATCTATTCAATGATAGTTGTAGTTGATGGAAAACAATAATTATATCTAAATATAAGAGAAATGTTTTGATTTTAAATCATCACATTCATACTCGATTTCAAATCTTCCAGCATGGGAAATATTGTTTTTTATATTACCCAACATTTATGAAAAATTTTTCATTACTGCCACCCAACACCTACCACCTAAAATTTGAAAATGAACAAAATAAATATGATACCTTTGATGATGGTGAGACAGTATGATCTTCTTTTGGATGATTAATTTTCAATATAGGTCCAGCTGGACTAGCAGATGGTGAAGGAAGCAGTTTACTAAATCCTAATACAGATTTAGTTTCAGCATTAGTTTCTCCATTAGCATCAGACCCATTTCCATAAAAATGATGTAAATTCTTTCTAACAGGAGTACCGACTGGTGAGCTTTCTCTTTTAACATTTTCATTAGCTTTATTGATACACTGTCGAACACTGTCTAAGTCGACATTGCAGAGGCCCAACATCTGAGCAGCACGGCTTCCAGTAGCACGATTCTTTTTTTGTGCCAGCATGCTGCTAGGGCTGGAGAGTAAAGAAGCTGAACGCGGCGGAGAAACATCAGCTTTCTCCGGGGAAATTTTTTCACTGCAAAATATTTCTGGAGATGTCATATTAGAACCAGACGCTTTTGGTGGCGAAATTTCCATTGGCACATTGGCAATATCATTCTCAGCTTTATCGGGAGATGACAAATTCTTTGCTACATCACAGCTACTATGAGATTCTGACTCTATAAGGGATACAACCCCTTTGATTGGAGATATATCAAAAGTGCTATTCAAAAAGTCTGCATTTCTATCATCAATATCGTCTCGACAGGGTGATGAAAGAATGCTTGCATGGAAAAGTTGACCATTCGATTCTTTAATGCTTTCATCAGAAGTATCATCAGGTTGAATAAAGTCATCAATATTTTCTGGTGAAGAACAATCAAACTGTAGGATGATTTTTGATTCAACTGCTGAATCTTCTGGTATATGGATAGTTACCTCATTCGATAAATCTTGGATTTTTTCTATTACATTTATTTCACCAAGAATTTCTTTTAGCCTACTCATTTCAAGATTTTTTTCTAGCATTTCTTTTGCAATTGTCATTTTGGGCTGACTCTCATCCACTATTATTATTTCATCTTGCATTTCTTCTATTCTGTTCATTACAGTTGGTGTGTTTTCCATAGTGGTTAAATCTGCTGTAATAATTTTGTCTTGTTTTTCTTTCATGGTAATCACCTCATCATCCAGGTCTATAGTCGCAATAGTTTCTGCCAACTTCAATTTTTCTGAGACAGGCTGTGTATCTGCGTCTGCAATTTGTTGTGATTTATCTGAAGTGGAATTTTCTTCAGACTGCTCTATGATGAAACAATCATCTTCAATATTATCCAATGAACTGACAGATTCTGTATCCATCTCAGATATCATTTCTTCAATATCTTCTCTACCATCTATCAATATCTCTTCATTAGGGTCAATTTCTGGTATGGTCGAATTCTTCTCACTTAATTCCAAAGCAATTTCACATATATTATTAATTAAAACACACGATTCTTTCTCAATTTCAGATGTCCCTATAGGTCCAATAATGTTATTTCGCTCTGCATCCAGTTTAGATGCAACTGATAAATATTCTTCAACAGTTTCTATGGAATCAGTAGTGATCTCAATATCATTCGGCTGAATTTCAACAATTTGGTCATCTATAGAACTGAAAATATCTTCTACAGGTAAATTCGCACCAATTTCTTCAAGATTAACATCTACTGATGCACTTTTTATAGACTGGTTCAATTTTCCATTTAAAATTTGACAATCATCTTCTCGCAGCTTTTCAATTTTATCACAATCACTCGTTACTTGAGTTGTAGATTGATCTAGTTTTTCACTGGGGATATTTTCATCCTCAACAGTTTCATTGTCGTCGCCTTCATAACTGAACTTTTTAGTTTCTACTCGTGTGTCATGTCGTAGAGTATAAAATTTATCTATGACTGGTACCACCACAACTTTAGGAGGTCCTGGAGACAGTGTCTTGTATCTATTATTACTTACAATGGTAGAAATTCTTCTTTGAGGCTTTATAAAAGTCAATGAAGTGTCAGGGGAAGATTGTGAACTTTGAATTATATCTTCAGAACATTCAAGATCTGAGCTTGATAATTTCTTGACAGGCGAAACTTTGATGGGTGATTTGTTGCCAGTAATATCTTTTGTCGAAAACTTTTTAATTTTATTAACCAAGGACATTTTATTGGATGAAAATTCACTGTCCGAAAAAATGTCTGATGAAATATTTTGGATTGACCCATCAGTTTCTTTAACAGGTGAATCTGCAATTTCAACTGTTACCACTGGATCAGGTGGATTTCCATAGGAATCTTTAAGAATTGAATCATCTTTTTTGTGCTCAGCAATATTTTTAGTAATTTCAGGATTAGATGAGCTGTCTTCGGGCGTCATCAACCTCTTTTCTGAAACATCTTTTAAAATTGATAATCCATTGGAAGGGGATTTAATAACTTCTTCCACCACTGCAGCTTTTTTTTTGGTGATGAGCTTACTTGTTCTTTTTGAGGTTTGTTTTTTATTTGACTCTTCACTAGGACTGTTGGTGCTATCAACTGAATCACGTCTCCTTTTTCTTGTCAATCGTTGGGAATTTGTTTCAATAGTTGGATTACCTTCCACTGTATTGATTGCAAGCTGGGATTCTAGACGAGATCTTCTCTTATTTTTTTTTATTGGCACATCTACTTTGACTCGTGGTTCATCTGGTGATTTTATCACAGACTGAGTACTACTATAATCAACACTACTGTTTTCAACACTCACAATAGTTTGACTATTCAGCTTCGGATTTTCTGCTTCTATTACTGGTGCATTCTCTGAATCAATTACTTCAGAAATTGCTGAATCAATGATTGCTAGTGAAATACGCTTCTTTTTATTTTCAAAGAAGTTATCGTCTGGGAAAAATTTATTTGGTTTTCTTTTTATTCTAGATGGACGATCGGCTACAATTTCCGAAGGACCGGTGTTTGATGAAATGATACGTTTTTCTTTATTTACAGGTGTCAACAGAGGATCAGTAGTAACTATTTTTTCTTCATCTGAAACATTAATTGTTCTGGAATTTGGTGAAAGTCCAGCTTCAATTGGGCTTCCACGTAATTTTAGAAAATTTTTATTCAACCTGGATCGAAATGAGCTTTTCCCTTGAGATTTATCTAATTTCCTTGGGGTGATAGTGCTCTGTTCAATATTGATATTTTCATCATGCAAAATCTCATCAATAGCTATGTCTGTTTTATCAGATACTTTCTTTTTTGAAAGTACACTGGGTTGAGGTGAATTGCAATCTTGCATAACAGTAATACTAGGTGATATTTTTTCAACAATTTCTTTGGTTGCTGTCAAAGGCTCGCTAGACTTACTGATATCGTTTTCATCGTGACTTTTTGAGGAGTTATCAACAGTGTCAGATTTGTATCCCGGAGGTGACCAAGAATTAAATGATTTATCTTGTGATTGTGAAAGATCTTCATATAATGCCGGAATGTTTTCTCTTTTTCGTTTCCGGCCTTCCAACTGATGTTCTGTCAACTTACTGGCTTGTAACTTCCACGATGGTCTGATCACAACATACTCAACATTTGAACTTTTATTCACTGGAATTTGGAAGTATTTACTTTTCCCTTCAGGTGTTTCCACAGCATCACTTTGAGGAGCTTTAAATACCTGATTGGCGGCGCCATTCCTAATAGGAGATGTCATTCCCTTTTCAGTTAAAGCCTCGTTAATTTTTCTCACATTGATAGCTTCCACTTTGTTTTTTGCATTGGCTTTTAAGACCTCTTTCAAAACATCAATGGCACTTTTAAATACATTTGGAATATATTTGTGCTTCACAAATGATAGACAAACATGGACCACATTAACAGCGAGGCTAGGAAAGTAAAGGGGCAGAAGAAATGAATTCAGCTGGCGCAATATTTTGCAAATATATGATGATAAATTAACACTGATGGTTGACTGAAAAAAAAAAAACAAAATTTCAGTCAATGTTACACACAACTCCCGCAATACAGATGGAACTCAATTTTACAATACCCTAAGTATATTGAAGATAAATTAATTTTGCAAATAGTCATTTCAACAAGTAGGCACCATTATCACGACCATAGATTAAAATTCAATATAATCATTCAAAAGCTGTGTTAATTTTGGTGCTAATGATTATATTTGATTCCATAATTGTGCTGATGGATACTATGATTATCTACTAAGAAATATTATATCGGATATAGTGTAAAGTAAATAAATAAATTTATTTATGAGAAAAGAACATTCCCTAATCGTTAATGTGTAAGTTTTTTTTTAGAGAAAATTAGTTGAAAGTTACAATAGTGATAACTTGACTAGATGCTCTTATTATTCTATGAGGTAGTGCAATAGATATTTATATCAATAAAAAAAATAGACAAGATTTTTACCTGATTACTCTCATTAATAATAGAATCAGCAATCAATTTGGCAATATCAATGAGTGGCTTTATGGTATATGGTGTGCGACGTTCAGCAATTGATGAAAATATTGTCCCAATGGCTTCAATAGCTCCACACAACCCCATTAAATTATAATCAGTCTTTTCAGTTTTTTTAAGGTTCATTAAAACTTTCTCAAGGCCTGAGAGAGGGCCTTTGAGATATTTCGCTTGTCCGGCTGTAAAATAAATACTTATATTTTATAATAAATATTATAAATAAGACAATAGACAATTGACCACATGCTGTTGAAGTTTCTCAGTTTCTACGCCTTTGCATATATACATAAACGTAAAAAAAAAAAAATCTTTATTTTAGTATGTATGCAGATTCCTTCAGAATAAGATGAAATAACAACCCAGTCTTAATGTTGATGGCATGAAATTTTATACTATTCAAAAGACGTCAGAAGGCTAAAAACACAATAGGAATGTGAGCATCACGGTCGAATAAAGGTTAATTTACATGTAAATATTGAATTTACTTAATCAGATTTGCTAAGTGTGAAATATAGTGTTTGCTCAGTTTTATAAATAATAATCGAGAGAGTCTAATGTATGTACTAATTTTAATTTAAAGTTTAATATCATACTAGTATGGTTTGTTTTATTGTCATCCAATAAAGCCTTTATATGTTTTAATAAATATGTGATGCATGTAGTTGCCGTCAGTTATCTAAATTATGTATTATGAGTTCAATAATAAGTTAGTAGAATACATATAAGAATACAGCCTCATATTACTAAAGAAACATCATTAGACCAAAGATTGCTGATACTCCATAATCTACGTTGCCCATTTAAAGATAACTGTATGAGATTTAGTAACATATTAAATGATTGAACTCAAATCAGTTAACATTTAATGATAGAAAAAACTCATCAACTTAAATACTTTAAGTGTTAAACAAATAAATTAAAAACTGACAATAAGATTGTAAAAAAAGCAGTATACTTCAATAACAATACAATATATATGATTAATTTACTAGAAAACACTTTTATCTACACCAAAATAATCACTATCATCGACCATTCAATGGGATTCCTACAGTAATTAGATTAGCATTCGAGTAGCATTTATATTTTTATTGTCTCTCCGGCCTTACAGTGCAAAGAGATGGACAGCTCGCAAGCACCAAGATTACAGAGAGAGGGATCATAGATTGAGTCTAAAGAGTACCAGACCATTCTTTGGATATTTCAGAAGCCGCGTATAATCATAGGCTGATCTTATATAAAATAGACAAATAAAGATATAAAAGGACCAGAAGTCTATGAAAAATAATGGAATTCAAAATAAGTATCAAATCATAGAACAAAATAATTGAATGTCAAAGAAACTCGGACGTTTTTCAGACAAACTGATAAAATACACCATATATTTTAAGGACAATTTCAATAGAGTCCAAAGTCATATACATTTGGTCTTTTTTACGTAATCATGTATGTTTAGATGATAAATCTTTAATTTTATTTAACTTATTTCACTGAAAATTATGATCGACTAACCAGGGCTGTCTTTAAAACGTTGTCGGATAATGATCGGTAAAATGAACAAGGCAGTGATGATAGCTTCTGTATTATCTGAATCTTCGATTATTTCTAAAATACGGACTAAGATGCCTTCATCATATTTGTTCTTGGGGCTGGTAATCTTTGATCTTAAACATGTCAACAGATGCTTCCATGTTGATGAAACAATGACTATCTGAAAAAATAATATTTAAATCACGCAAAGGAATGTTTTGGGCAAAGGATTGGAGGATTTGAATTTCACAGCTGCATACAGATTTTAAGATTGCAAAGAGGAAGAACTGGCTGTCTATTGCGTTGAGCGATTGGCTGAGTTCCAGATCTCATGAAAAATAATCTGTAAAGATAAGTCTTCACATTACAAACTCACATATTTTATTTTTGAAGTAGAATAGTTAAACTTTCGGAAAGAACATGGTTACACAAAAAAATTAAAGAATGACCTCACTTAAAGTAAGATGAATTTTACTGGAGATTTATCTTAATTGTTGTTCAACAGGAGTATCAACTATTTGCACAACCTGCCGAGTATCCATATCATGCATTAAAATACTGTTTATGTACATTAAACATGTGTGAATTTATGGAACTACAGGATTCAAGCCCCTCCACTTCCCTTGTCGAATGATAAAAAAGTATGTGCTAATTACTAAAAAAAAAAAAAATAGTTCGTTTAAATATTTAGTTGAGTTGAAAATGTTTCGTCAGATAAAATCATGGTAATATTTCAAGGCATTATGAATGTTAGTAAGAAAAACGCTTATGAAAATAATCAATAGCGATTTAAGATATTTGAAACTTTACTTTGTTGTACATTATTTTTTGTATTGTGTTGGTAATTTCTGCAAACGTTTGTAATTTAGAGTAGTGTCTATTTTCCTTATTACCAATATGCAAAGCTCTTCGATTTTACTATGATTCATATGTCTTGTATTGAGGTGTCAAGTAAAATTGCATATAAACATGATACAATGAAATATAATCTAAAATAAAGTAGTGCCAGCAACTTCTCATTTTTTGCCAGGGCAGCAAATTTTATCTCATTTTTTTTTGTTGTGAATAATTCGATTTGTCAATATGTGAAAAGCTGAATACATAAACTTTGATTTAAAAAAAATACATTTTTTTTTATCTACAATAAACAGTTTATATAACTATGACGGGTGAGAATGTGGGGAATACAAATCCTTACAATAAGGAGACATCTCAAAAGTCCTTATTACTACTTAGTCCTACAAGTTTGAAATTTTCAGAAATCCTTATGCAATGATAGGATTTTAACCTGTGATTTCAAAGTTCGCCGCGAAGTTACCAGCCTGACTTTCAGGGCAATATGAATACAATAACTTTCATTTAACTAACTAACCTTATTTAAATCAACCTTATTATTAATGGGCCAAAGAAGGACAGTTTTATAAAGATCAGTGTTCAGCTGATGTTCAGCTTGGCAAAGGATTTCTGAGAGGCAGCACCAGATCTGAGGACTGTGCAGTCTTCCAGATAGCCGGGGTAAAATCCATCCACAGAAATCTATGACACTTCCTTCAAAAGCCACCTCAATGAAGCAATCAAAGTTGAAGGACTTTTTTTCCATTAGATTACTAAAATAAATACAATATTATTAATAGTCTTTCAAATGAGTGAAAAGCTTGCTTAGGTTAGAAAAATATAGATGGGATAATAAAATTAAGATAGATTGTTAAACAAATGCCATTTACTACATAATATATATATTTTATATAGAATTTGGAATATAAAGAAGTTTTCTGATGAAATATAGTATTAATATTCCACATTAAGTTTGAGGGAACATGTTTTACAAAGGATCAGGAGAGCAAGATCAGACAAGAATATACTAGTCCTGACATTCATAATGTTCATACAGCTCTCTGAGAAAAGTTTATAATGTTCGTAGAACTAACTTGAATTGAGTGTAGTTAATATAACAACACTATCTATACATGCACTATTCACAGCATTATTAAAATTATTAGCACACAGAATAAGTAAAATCTGATTTCATTAAAAATATCTTATACTGTCACGAGAATGATTACATTTATTAACACATTGTTTACGGTGTGCACATTTTTGTGCTCGTCGGTAACATTTAACTTTTTTTTATAAAAATCACACGTTTGGCTTTATTGATACGCGCTGCATATTTTGGAGTTTGTGTACAAACTTTAGGTTGTAGGTTGATAAATCAATGCGTTCCAATTTCATACATGTGTGTCACATTTTTTTTAAAACATAGCCGTAAACAATGTGTTAATGAAAGTCTGTCATTATTTCACTCTATAAGCATTATTAGCATAAGACAGTCACGAGAAGTAAAATATTTTATACCTTTGATAAAGGTTTTTATTTAGTAGCAACAGCATGATAGATTGAATTGGGGATAATCCACCCATAATGTTAAGTGTGACATCGTTAAGAAGTGAGCGGTTGTATCCATTTTTCATATCCACAATCCTCGGGAATATAATAGTTAATAGTAATTCTGCTAATGATGGAATTTCAGAACACTCCTGGAAATGTATACAAATGATAAATGCATCATCAGTAATTAAATGGTAAATATATATTTATTAGCAATATTAACATTTTTTACTATTGATTAAAACGATCGAAGCCAGTGTATGAATAAACCACTACTTTTAAGGACTTCATTAGGTTAGTCTAACTGAAAACTGCTAAATGATCCACTATGTTTTTCCTCTTGGGATGATTGTAGTCTGAGCAAGAATATTATAGTCATTCAACAGTGAAGAAAGACTGCCGCTTGCCCATATGAAAATATTAAATTAGTAAAGAATTAATAAAGCCACTTATGGAAATATATAACGGTCCTAAAATTTTAAATTGATCTTCACAAAACATCCTGAGATGACAGTATAAATTATGATGATTATCTTACTTCTGTTAATGAGCTTATAAGCACCATGATATTCTTTAATACGGCGACATCAAGAGATTTGTCATTGATTTTCGTTGCTACTTCCAAAAATGAATACCAAATGCATTTCATATTCTGGTACAATTCATCTGTCAATATTTCATCACTGCTTTCTAAGCATTTTCCAATAATTAAAATAACATGTTTGGTATAATGTATCCATATTCCATGGTCAGGTTCAAAAATAGCATTAGTAAAAATGCCTTTCTGCAATCGTTCAATATCTTTACCGACACAATCTGAGCAATCTTTGTGTCCCATAATTTCAACATATGAATTTACAAGTTGCTTGTGCATAGATGGGAAATCAGAAGCAGTTGCAAAAACTTTAGGGACATTTTTAGGATCACCATAAGAAAAATTCAAAAATGTAATCAAAGATTTTGTGTAGCTTGCAAAAATATTTGGTTCTAGAATTCTGATTAAATGCCACCAAGTTTTGAATTTAGCTGTTGATATTTCTTCTGTTCTTGAGTTATTAGCATCCAAAGGTGTCACTATCAGTTTTATCTGTTTCGTGTTAAAGATTTCTTTGGTTTCCAGAACAAAATTGTCAATTAAAACAGTCCAGCAGTTAAAAGCTTCACATCGTGATAGCTTGTCACCTGTAAAAGCATTTTCTAAAACTGTCAACAGTGGTGTTATTGGACCGTCAGCTTTTCGTAGATATGGACGAAGAAGTTTCGTTATACATCGCCACAATTTCCCCCAAACAAGATTTCCACTCTTCAATAACTGTATCATAACAGCAGGATAGCTGCAAATAAAATTCAATTGTATATAAAAAAAAGTTTACTTAAAACATTTTTGTGAACAATGTAACATAATAAATCTGCTTGTATACGTATACTAAAAATAAGAAAAAATAGTTAGAAGAGTCTATTAAGTCCTATCATGCACTGGTGTATGGAATAAGATAACATACCTACATCTTCTTTCAAATATAAAATAAAGTGTAATAAAATATCATGATTTCACTGACGTAATCTGCCCTCCCGCCTTGTCCTCACACCTGGTCTTA